>OZ020281.1:12755599-12776225 GCA_963971205.1 Aethes cnicana
ACTTAGAATCGATTGCTGATTCTGTGGGTAAAATATCGTCACAACTTGTTGCTTGACCCTATATATCTGTGCCTCCGATCCATGCCCACTCATTAGGCTTATATAGATGCGGGGGGATAGCACTACAGATTCCCCGCCTCTTAGCACCGCTTTGGGGCGCTACTTTCAACAAATTCGTTTTTCACTCCTCTTATTCGAAAATGAGTACTTTGTTCCCCGTTTAGAAGGAGCAAAATCGTATTTCTTCGTTTCTGCAAACAGGGAGCAAAGTATGATTTTAATCTCTAGGGAGCACTGGCTCTGCTGCTACTGGTTTTCTCATAGGAGGTGTGAACAGCAGAGTGTGCAACACGATAGCAAAATTATTTACATCACCCATAAAGTGGAGACGCGGACGCGGAGAGAAAATCTCACTTCTTGGCCAAGGCAAGACGTAAAACTTTTGACAAACCACGGGCGGTAATTCGTAAAGCCCCAGATCGCATATTTATGGCCCACTCCTTCGGTTCGGGCCACAGAAACCTGCGATCTGGGACATTTACGAATTCACCACCCTAGGTCTGTAATGTACTATTAAACCTTGGGTGACATAGCTTGAATCGCTAGCTCAAGATTCCACATTAGAATCCTTCGCTTCCGCTCTGGATTCGCTCGAAATGTTTCGCGTCGCTCTGGATTCAATCCGTCACCCGCGGTCAAATATCCCATTTTGCTCCCTAGTCACACAATCTACTATTTCCCAGGACATGCGTTCGAAATGGAAGGGCAGCGGCGAGTTGCGCGATCGCTCGCTACCGGACGACGCGGGCGAGGAGCGCGAGCCGCCCTTGGAGGGCTTCGCTCCCGACTACGACCTGCGACTCTTCAGGGAGGCCCAGGCCCTCGCCGCCGTCAAGGTCGAGGAGGAGCTCGGCGACATCCCCACGCACCGCGGCACCAGGTACACACACACACACACACACACACTAACACACATTATGAAGAACGGCTGGCGGCCGGCAGCCGGATATCCGGTTCCGTCAACACCAAACAGCCATCCGTTTCGTCTCTAACACCCCGCATTCACACACTGAACACGAATCGTGCCAATCCAAGAGCGCCCTCTATAATAGCTGTACACCAGTAGTGAATCAAACTAGAATGGGTTGCTTATGAAGTGTACTTTGAATAAAACCTTAAAATTACTTAAGAATAATTCGACAAACAGTTGATAGCGCGATTCAGGATATCGCCATCTATTGAGGCATTACGACAAACATTGACATGAACTAAACAATCCGTGAACATGCCGCCCACCAAGAACCACTGTTCTTCAAGATACATAAACAAACATTTCAAAGTAAAAATAAAAAAGATATCTTCTAAAAAAAAAATATACATCTTATGAGTCTTATGACGTTACTCTAAACAAAATCACACGTTATAGCGTTCTTGCTTAAAAACTAAAACTTAACTGTTACCTGCAAGGTACTCACAGGTAATATGTGTAAAAATACTATCATGCATAACTAATACTAAACAGAATACATTTATAATCTTTTACAGCTAACAGTGGTATCATTTACCACAAGTTACTCTGCCAACGGTAGGACACAAATGTTGGATACGGGACGTTTAATCAAAGAAGCTTTGTAGCGTAGGGTAACGACTCGCGTAATGTTGTCCACACCGGGATGTTTTTCAACTATCTGACCTAACAGCCATCGCGCTGGTGGTAAATCAAGCTCCTTGACACATACATAATACACACTCATCCTCACTCAGACACTCACTTCCTCATACGCCGACACACATGATCTCACTCATTCAATTCAAACTCACTCGACCACACACTCACACACACTCGCATACCATCACTCATACGCTCACCCTGATTCACTTACACGCTCAGTCACTTAAACTCACATAGGTACGCAAAAACACTCACTCTTTATTCGCTGTGTGTAAAGTAAAGACATTGGTGGGGGAGACGAAAACGATCGCAGCGTGTGACATAGCCAAATATGAAGACTCTGGCGGACACCAGTGAAGTGAACTGTCGCTGTTGCGTATTTATTTCCATTGCATTAAATACATCTGGACCGAATAATGTCATCCGAGGCTTCTTTTGTCTTTATCTCTCGTACAAGCCTTTTCGCCACAAATTTTCGTCACAGTGGTAATTCATTTATTAGATGTTCCATAGTCTGTCGATCAAAGAGTATAATTGCATATTGCGCCGCCGCTGCCGACTTCGTATCCGCTACTTGGCGCTGTCATCGTGCACACTGCCGACTTAAAATAAAATTAGCCCGGGACAGTTTCTAAACCCATATCTTGTTACAGATTTGTAGTCATGGGCAAGTACATGATGGAAGTCTGGTACCAGTCCCCGTACCCGGGCGACGCGGCGCGCGTGCCGCGTCTGTTCGTGTGCGAGTTCTGCCTCAACCACCACAAGAGCGGCACGGCGGCCGAGCGGCACCGCGCCAAGTGCGTGTGGCGCCACCCGCCCGGGGACGAGGTCAGTGGCCTCTGCCGCATACACACTCACTCACTCACACACTGTGCGAGTCCTGCCTCGACCACCACAAGAGCGGCACGGCGGCCGAGCGGCACCGCGCCAAGTGCGTGTGGCGCCACCCGCCCGGGGACGAGGTCAGTGGCCTCTGCCGCATACACACTCACTCACTCACACACTGTGCGAGTCCTGCCTCGACCACCACAAGAGCGGCACGGCGGCCGAGCGGCACCGCGCCAAGTGCGTGTGGCGCCACCCGCCCGGGGACGAGGTCAGTGGCCTCTGCCGCATACACACTCACTCACTCACACACTGTGCGAGTCCTGCCTCGACCACCACAAGAGCGGCACGGCGGCCGAGCGGCACCGCGCCAAGTGCGTGTGGCGCCACCCGCCCGGGGACGAGGTCAGTGGCCTCTGCCGCATACACACTCACTCACACACTGTGCGAGTCCTGCCTCGACCACCACAAGAGCGGCACGGCGGCCGAGCGGCACCGCGCCAAGTGCGTGTGGCGCCACCCGCCCGGGGACGAGGTCAGTGGCCTCTGCCGCATACACACTCACTCACTCACACACTGTGCGAGTCCTGCCTCGACCACCACAAGAGCGGCACGGCGGCCGAGCGGCACCGCGCCAAGTGCGTGTGGCGCCACCCGCCCGGGGACGAGGTCAGTGGCCTCTGCCGCATACACACTCACTCACTCACACACTGTGCGAGTCCTGCCTCGACCACCACAAGAGCGGCACGGCGGCCGAGCGGCACCGCGCCAAGTGCGTGTGGCGCCACCCGCCCGGGGACGAGGTCAGTGGCCTCTGCCGCATACACACTCACTCACTCACACACTGTGCGAGTCCTGCCTCGACCACCACAAGAGCGGCACGGCGGCCGAGCGGCACCGCGCCAAGTGCGTGTGGCGCCACCCGCCCGGGGACGAGGTCAGTGGCCTCTGCCGCATACACACTCACTCACTCACACACTGTGCGAGTCCTGCCTCGACCACCACAAGAGCGGCACGGCGGCCGAGCGGCACCGCGCCAAGTGCGTGTGGCGCCACCCGCCCGGGGACGAGGTCAGTGGCCTCTGCCGCATACACACTCACTCACTCACACACTGTGCGAGTCCTGCCTCGACCACCACAAGAGCGGCACGGCGGCCGAGCGGCACCGCGCCAAGTGCGTGTGGCGCCACCCGCCCGGGGACGAGGTCAGTGGCCTCTGCCGCATACACACTCACTCACTCACACACTGTGCGAGTCCTGCCTCGACCACCACAAGAGCGGCACGGCGGCCGAGCGGCACCGCGCCAAGTGCGTGTGGCGCCACCCGCCCGGGGACGAGGTCAGTGGCCTCTGCCGCATACACACTCACTCACTCACACACTGTGCGAGTCCTGCCTCGACCACCACAAGAGCGGCACGGCGGCCGAGCGGCACCGCGCCAAGTGCGTGTGGCGCCACCCGCCCGGGGACGAGGTCAGTGGCCTCTGCCGCATACACACTCACTCACACACTGTGCGAGTCCTGCCTCGACCACCACAAGAGCGGCACGGCGGCCGAGCGGCACCGCGCCAAGTGCGTGTGGCGCCACCCGCCCGGGGACGAGGTCAGTGGCCTCTGCCGCATACACACTCACTCACACACTGTGCGAGTCCTGCCTCGACCACCACAAGAGCGGCACGGCGGCCGAGCGGCACCGCGCCAAGTGCGTGTGGCGCCACCCGCCCGGGGACGAGGTCAGTGGCCTCTGCCGCATACACACTCACTCACACACTGTGCGAGTCCTGCCTCGACCACCACAAGAGCGGCACGGCGGTCGAGCGGCACCGCGCCAAGTGCGTGTGGCGCCACCCGCCCGGGGACGAGGTCAGTGGCCTCTGCCGCATACACACTCACTCACTCACACACTGTGCGAGTCCTGCCTCGACCACCACAAGAGCGGCACGGCGGCCGAGCGGCACCGCGCCAAGTGCGTGTGGCGCCACCCGCCCGGGGACGAGGTCAGTGGCCTCTGCCGCATACACACTCACTCACACACTGTGCGAGTCCTGCCTCGACCACCACAAGAGCGGCACGGCGGCCGAGCGGCACCGCGCCAAGTGCGTGTGGCGCCACCCGCCCGGGGACGAGGTCAGTGGCCTCTGCCGCATACACACTCACTCACACACTGTGCGAGTCCTGCCTCGACCACCACAAGAGCGGCACGGCGGCCGAGCGGCACCGCGCCAAGTGCGTGTGGCGCCACCCGCCCGGGGACGAGGTCAGTGGCCTCTGCCGCATACACACTCACTCACACACTGTGCGAGTCCTGCCTCGACCACCACAAGAGCGGCACGGCGGCCGAGCGGCACCGCGCCAAGTGCGTGTGGCGCCACCCGCCCGGGGACGAGGTCAGTGGCCTCTGCCGCATACACACTCACTCACACACTGTGCGAGTCCTGCCTCGACCACCACAAGAGCGGCACGGCGGTCGAGCGGCACCGCGCCAAGTGCGTGTGGCGCCACCCGCCCGGGGACGAGGTCAGTGGCCTCTGCCGCATACACACTCACTCACTCACATACACTCACACATACTCGTACGCTCGCACTCAATACATCCTCACACTTGCACACTCACACTTCTTCACACACACACTCTGCCGGCCGAGTTTAGTGACACGCTGTCTCTACTGTCGATTTAGGTTGTAGATTTTTATCAAATCTAAAATTGGAGCACGACTCAAATGCATACACACTCTCTCACTCGCATACACTCACACTTAATCGTACGCTCACACTCACACATCCTCACACTTGCACACTCACAATTCCTCACACACACACTCTTCCGGCCGAGTTTAGTGACACGCTGTCTCTACTGTCGATTTAGGTTGTAGATTTTTATCAAATCTAAAATTGTCGCAATGGTTCCTAAGAACAGATCTCTCTATCTGTCATAGTTTCTGACCTCTCCATACTGATCATTTGGATTAATCACTCTGTCGACTAAGAAGCGCTGGCTGAGTTCCTATTTTGCCCAAGATGTATTGACATACCATGGAGGAGAGTACATCTGGAGCAAGTAGTGTCAATTTCGAAACAATAAAAATTGAGCTTAAAGAAGTGAGCCCGAAAGTCGTTGTCGTTCACAATTCAAAAACGTGCCCAAATTTTGACGTTAAGCTTTTTTTGTCATTATCTCTCGTTAGAAGGTTAGATGAAGAAACTACAAGCTTTTTATGTCCCTCACCCCCGAGCACCTGGCCCAAAATTTGGTCCCAGAGGTAGCTCCACTTATTAGTTACAACTTCCATGGCTGACACTAAACTCTGTCCACAGGTGTACAGAAAGGACAAGCTCAGCGTGTGGCAAGTAGACGGGCGCAAGCACAAGCAGTATTGCCAGCAGCTCTGCTTGCTAGCGAAGTTCTTTCTCGACCACAAAACTCTATACTACGACGTCGAACCGTTCCTGTTCTACGTTATGACCTGCGCTGACGACGAAGGCTGCCATGTTGTGGGCTACTTCAGTAAGGTGAGTAAATAATAACATTTTTAATACAGGTGTTCAAAAGTTAACATTTCGATACCAGTTTAATGTGCTAAAAGTTTGTCATTTCCAAACGAGCGCTTTTTGTTTTTTGACAGCTAGTGAGTGTGCCTAAAGTTATTTTTACCAAACTAGTGCGTAAAGTTTTTTGAGCTTCACCTGTTGTTTATTTCTTTATTCTTTTTTTCGCAAATGTTTTAAAAAATATCGTCTGATACTCGTGCGAAATTGTCATGATAAAATGACAAACTGTTTGCACTTGCATCAAAATATACTATTCTGAATTGACTATTCTGTCTTTAATTAAATTTTTGATACAAGCTTTTTCATGTCGACTGTACTTTTTGTAAAAAAAAGTAAATACCAGATCGGATCCGGGATTCGCGGATTAAAATCAAATCAAACAATTACTGGCCACGGAAAACAACATTGTCTTAATTTTACTCTGAAGGGTTTATTAAGTATTTACAAAAAGATAATTTAAAAAAAAAACAGTTATGTCAACTAGATCCTATGGTATACCTGGACATATTCGACATCGGACCTTCAAGATAAAAGTATACGTCTTCTTTGAAGGCGCTTTATGTACTGTGCGGGCGTCATGCTGGCACTTGGCCCGGCGCGCTACCGTGCGCCTAAATAAGGCTTTGATTATTACAAAAGTTGTTTTAGGGTAGCTCCTGTATACGTAAAGTGGGGATGGCGGTGGTGGGGGAAATATGGGATTGTAAAAACCATTTTTGGATAAACGGTGCCAATTTTGGATATTGTAAGTGCTTTGGTTGAAAAAATCACGGATGTAATTAGGATATACATATAACGAAGTTAAAACAAAAGTATCACTTAGTAGGAGTAAGTTTTACAAGTTTACGAGTAACTCTACCAAATTGGAAAAAAATACTTGGTGAAGTAAAAAAAGCCCGTGGCCGAATTTATTTTCATTTTTAGGGTTCCGAACCTCAAAGAGATAAAAACGGAACCTTTATAGGATCACTCGTGTGTCTGTCCGTCCGTCTGTCACAGTCGATTTTCGCCGCGTGTTTGCATTGGGAAATTGTCACTTGGGGCGGCGCGCAGAATACTGCAGCAGCAATGCCTCTTCGCTGCCATTATTTTACCTTTTTTAGGGTTCCGAACCTCAAGAGGTAAAAACGGTACCCTTACCCCACTCGTGTGTCTGTCCGCCCGTCTGTCACAGTCGATTTTCTTCGAAACTACTGGACCGATTAAGTTGAAATTTGGTGCGTATATGTAAGTTTGTGACCCAAAAACGGACGTGTAACGAAAATAAATTAATTTTAAACATAGACCCTATTTTTGGGGGCCAAATTAGAAAAAAATGTTTTTCAAACTATATCGTATGACATATCAAATGAAAGTACTTCTTATGAGGATCTCAAATACATCTTTAATTTCTTTTTTGGTCAAAACTTTTCGAGTTATTTAAGAAAATAGGCGAAAAATGACCCCCTTATCTCCGAAACTACTGGACCTAAAATTTTGGAAAAAATACGGAGGATAGTTATTGACCTATAGATTACAGGAAAATTATTAAGAAGTCCATGGTATTTGAAATCTATCATATAAAAGAGCTTATCTTGTGAAACGGTTTGAAAATGACGTCATTGAAAATAATCAAGGGTCGGAACCCTCTCCACGCGAGCTTAACTCGCTTCTTGGTCGGTTTTTTTGTATGAATAGATTGCTCTGATGCAATCTTGGAGGTTCTTATATCCAGCGGGGGCAGCGTTTGATGAAAAATTAAAACAAACTTCAATTCTCCCTACCTGAAAGTCTGACAATTCAAACTAACCGAAAAAATTCAAATTAACACGAATCCACGGAGCGTTATTTACAAAAATCTCGACGTGCGGCGTACGTTTAAGGGGGTAGGTGGGGGGGGGGGGAGGGGAGGGTTGCATTTAGGGTGTTGCCCCCGGGTCGTTGACCCGACAGCTGACGCGTCGCTGAATGGGGTAGTACGAGACTGGCTGTGTAGACACCTAGTGCTTAAGTTATTGTCTATGGTATGAATTAACGGTGTGATGATTTCGCTTGCTGTTTTTTTTTATACCAATGGTATAGGCAAACGAGCGCACAGCCCACCTGATGGTAAGTGGTCACTGCGGCCCATGGACACCGAAATCCCCTAAATCCCCATTAAATAATCATAAGATCTCGAATGCGCTGCCTACCTTGAGGCCGCTATTTGGTATTTAAGTTGCGTGGAATGTGTAGAGAAATAATTGATTTATGACGGGATAATAAGTAGCCTATGTCCTTCCCAGGAAATCCAACTATCTCAATACCAAATTTTATCGCAATTGGTGTAGCGGTTTAAGCGTGTAGAGGTAACAGACAGAGAGAGTTACTTTCGCTTTTATAAATAAGTATGAATTGTTTAATAATGATCTAAAATATTTAGCCTCATTCCTCATGCTCATCAGTCAATACGGAGTTAATTCTTTTCCACCACCAACACAACAGTCTATTTACTTCCCACTTTTGGGCACAGGGCTCCCCTGACAACGAGAGGTAGCACAAACCCTCTTCTTAGTTCCCACGCGAGCCCATTGGGGACTTCACAGAATTCCTACCGTATTCATAACATTTTTATGGATTCTATTCATAAGTACCGTATAATACCCTAATTCTGCCAGGCGCACAAACTTCCTTCGATTAAAAAAAAACAAGGAAAGACGTATTTCTATTTATTGTTGTAGCAATCAAACATGTTGCCAGTTTTTACCATCATTATTTGTCAGGAACAAGTTTGGGCAATGAGGCAAAGTTAAGGCATTTTATGGTACTATATATATTCATGCAATACTCACGGACTCACGCATGCACTTAGACAAACACACACACACATACACACATACACGCACACACATACACATACCTATGCACACACACTCACACACGCACTTTACTTTAAGAACTCAATCCTTTGCATGCTCAAATTGTTTTATTTTTAACTAATTGCACTTTTTTAAGATAAGCAGTTATCACTTAAGGAAGAGCGGTGGCCTCTTAGCACAGGTGTCTTCGTAAACTTAAAAAGAGGCTCCCACCCCTGTAATTGTCAGTTGTTGGTGATTGAATAAACATTTTTTTTTTTTATAGATATTATATTTGCAGTTTTACAAGCGCAGTAAGCGCCATATCGGCAATTTGTTGCATCCGATTCAATTACACGGTCGGCGCGCAGATTTCAATCCAGTTTTGGCAGCGGCACGTGAGATTTGCCCATCAGATTTGTCGTGATTTCATTTGCCATTACTTTCCCTTGGGTTTTACAATATTTTTCAGTTTTAAATAACGTTAGATTCCGGACTATCGTCCGACTGTCTGATGCAGGTGAAATTTCGTTTGCAATATTGTTATAGTATAGCACACACGGTTAACCCTATTCTCCCATTGACAGTTGACTCTAGTAATGGTACTATTTTTCAATTAGCACAGAATATTTAATAGTACTACTTACAGAATGGCCACGGAATCACCCGCCTGAATCTAGCCGGCGCGCAACTCGCGCCCAACTCGCCCTTACCGTCATTTGTTTCATCCAGAGATGGAGAGTGGATCGTTGGCACGCGCACTGGTACACACACATTTACAAGTGTACAGCCGTCCTCGTACGCACACAGACGTCATTGACACTTCATTCGAATTGTGTTCGAAATCGTGCTTTTATAGGCCGTGTCCGCCGTGTGCCATTAGTTTTTCTATTCTATTACAATTAAATGAGTGCTGTATGTAAGCTGTTAGTCGTCACATATATGTAACTAACTTGCTATGAGTTCATTACAATATTTACACCATAAAAAACTACCAAGACTACAGGTCTTAAAGCAAAAATATTGAACGCAGGTGTAGCAAGTCGCGGAAGGCCATCTAAATATATAAAACTCAAAGATGACTGACTGACTGACTGACATAGTGATCTATCAACGCACAGCCCAAACCACTGGACGGATCGGGCTGAAATTTGGCATGCAGGTAGATGTTATGACGTAGGCTAAGAAAGGATTTCCCGAAATTCCCACGGAAAAAACGGGATTTTTCATTTTAATATTTCTGCGCATACGAAGTTGCGGGGAAAAGCTAGTTTTGTAATAAAAACCCAATATTATAAGGGTGGAGAAGCCAAATGAGTGCTTTATTGCATTTTCGTGCGGAGTAATGAAATTTCACCGTTTAGGGGTTCAATGGTCTGGGATTAACATGTCTCGGTTAAAAAAAATCCGGGTTGGAAGGAATATTAATTGTTCAGTTTTGGAATCAAATTAAATCAATCATTTATTCAGCAAATTGGCCACATAGGGGCACTTTTACACGTCAGAAATGAATATGCCAATAGTAAACAAAGACTTTAACTAATGGTTTAGTCGACTGAATAGACCCCTTATAGAAGGAAAAATATGTAACCAGTAGCCACTGTTTTTTTTTATATAGTTAAGTATCCCGGCACTACGTTTAATTTCTAAAATGCGTTTTTTTTAACGGTATTGCCTAACTAAGTGCTACAAACGGTTCCGAATATTAGATATTAGTGACCCGACAGTGTTAGAGCAATGAATTGCAGGTACAACTAAACATTACTAATACATTGTTATAAATAAGTTAATAGTACATTATTGCAGAGGCCGCCAAGTAGCGCATTGCCGGACGAGTCAGTTAGAAGGCTGAGCGAAGCGAAGCCTTCTATTAGTACGAGTCCGGCAATCGCAATTGCGGCCGAGGTATATATAATGCTTTTCTCAAACAGCGAGGAAATACGTAAGGTCAGTCGGGGCAAGTGCGCCAGGATGGGGTAAGTGCGCCTAACATAAATATATCGAAACTTATAAATATTACTCAACTAGTAGTTGGCTATTTACAAGGTATAGGGGCGAAATAAATTTAGGCGCACTTACCCCACATCAGTATTTACTACTTCCATGATCGTGGATGATTTGGCCATGGAAGTTGTACTTATTACCTCCATGGATTTGTCAGTTTCTAGAGGTGTCTCAAATAGCAAGCGAATAAAAAAACACACACACGACAATAATGTTTTTGCTGGCCAAGGCCGGCAATGGACAGCCTCGCGTCTTCTTTTTTTGAAAGTAACACGAACATTTCCGAGCATGTTTGAGAAAATAGTTTTTAATACAGTTGCTCAAAAAGTGCTACTTTACGTAGCTGTTTAGTGTGCGCAAAGTTGGTTTTTGCGAACTAGTGCTTTTCTCTTTTCCAGTGACTCAATCTTCACAGACATGTGAGATTAATAATTCAGTCAGCAAAACACTTAATTTACCAGCAAAAACTTTCAATATCACACTCAATAATTGTACAAATTGTGCCATAACTAGGTATTATGTAAATAAAAAATAAATAAATAAAGATGGAAGAATTGTTTATTAGGAGATTTATTTTTTATTTTTGTAGAACTTTATTATTTTTCAGTTCTATTGCAATTACAAAATTAATAATATAAACGTTTCTAATTCCTTACTTGGTGTTATTCTTATTTTTTCGCAACTGTATTAAAAAACGTCGTTCGATACACGTCGTGCGGAAGTGTCATTCTTCACTCGTCCCGAGTCTATATCTCGTTACTCGTGAAGTAATGACACACTTTCCGCACTAGTATCGAAATGTACTATAATTTTTCACTGCCATTTGCATATATAATCTCCTCCATTTTCATTCATTTTAAACTCGCGCGTGTTAAAGCATATTTCGTTATGGCAAGTTGACGCTACGATACTACGTCTACGCTGAGCGTAGCTCTCCAAGCACTACGTGACGTAGCCGCTACGGCGTAGTAAGTCTAGTGGCCGCTTCTTCAAGCACTGGACGCGTTCGTAGCACCCTTATAGACCTTTACCGATATACTCAAGGAGCTTCTACGAACAAGGCTGTTCTTTGTGTAGATAGAGAATTATGTAGAGAGTGCCGTGGTCGCCTAGTGGTTCGACCTACCGCCTCTCAAGCAGAGGGTCGGGGGTTCGGTTCCGGCTCGCACCTCTAAGTTCACTTATGTGCGAAATTCAATTTGAATTTACCACTGAGCTTTTCGGTGAAGGAAAACATCGTAGTAAGTAAGTAATATAGTCTCTGATAGCTTAGGTTAAAAGTTAAAGATGGGCTTTATATCATTAACCTATAATAAGTAATAACATATGGACGAACAGTGCCTAACAGAATACGTCAAAATATATGGAGCAAACTGACATTAGAAAATACGTTCCAATATGCTAATAACGCCTCTTTTTGACGGGCCCATTTTTCTCCGGCTGATTGTGAATCCTTACTTATAATAGATCAATGCTTTATATGCTTTTATAGAGCAGCTTAAGCTCTACAGTAGTTACATGGCGTTCTGACAAAACTCAGCGACGACTAAGCAAAACACAGACGTTCGAGTGAACCGGGTAAAAACCCGGATATTCGTAGGGCGGGTGCAGTCCCCGGTTTGCCGGATGCACGAGGTCGTTGACCAGACGGCGTCTTGCCTGGGTACAGCCGAATCTAGCCGGGAATATCCGGCTTAGATGGATTACTATGGCCAAGGCTTACGATACAAAACGCTAGCATTTTTCAACTCTAAATAAAACTGAGGAAATATCGGAAAACCAAAATATTACTACAGCCTGTTTTCCTTCATCGAAAAGCTCAAGAAGAAAAGAAGAAAAACATTTATTCGTGACGATAAACACACAACATTATAGCATAAAAAGACGGGTTATGGTTGGTCACGAAATGGTCGCAACTCAGCGTAATGCTGGCATTAAAGCCAGCGCTGGTCTTCCGCAGCTTCTTTCTTTTTCTTGCTCAGTGGTAAATTCAAATTGAATTTCGCACATAAGTAAACTTAGAGGTGCGAGCCGGAATCGAACCTCCGAACCTCTGCATGAGAGGCGATAGGTCGAACCACTAAGCCACCACGGCTTCTAAATAATAAAGATTGATAAATTATCTAGGAGGAACTAGGGGACCCTATCCAACGCAGGGCCCTGAGCATGTACCCAGTGGGAAAGAAGGCCTGCAAAGCTACAGAGTGGCTACCGAACTGATATGGCAACACCATTAGCCTGACAGTAAGGCACTTGATAGGACATGAAAGTATTGCATGAGCAATTCAGGATCTGAATAATATTACCGATTGCGTGCCGACCAGTTTCATTAGATTGGTATTCACCATCATCATTTCAGCCGATAGACGTCCACTGCTGGACATAGTCCTCCCCCAAGGCGCGCCACTCAGACCGGTCCTGTGCCACTCGCATCCACCGCGTTCCCGCGACCTTTACAAGGTTGTCACTCCATCTTGTTGGAGGTCTACCGACAGCTCGTCTACCGGACGCCACTAGAAAACTTTCTGGCCCCACCGGCCATCAATCCTGCGAGCAATGTGCCCCGCCCACTGCCACTTAAGGTTCGCAATTCTTCGGGCTATGTCGGTGACGCTAGTTCTACTGCGGATATCCTCATTTCTGATTCTATCACGCAGAGAAACCCCGAGCGTAGCCCTCTCCATTGCCCTCTGAGTGACTTTGAGCCTTCTTATGAGGCCCATCGTAAGCGCCCACGTCTCGGAACCATAAGTCATCACTGGCAACACACACTGGTCGAAGACTTGGTATTACTTTGACTGAAAATACACAATCCAATCCACACAACACTAAAAATAATCTTTTACTTATAGAGAATAAGAGAGAAGAGATAAGTTTTAAATTAATTGATACGGTAAGTAAAGTAGCAATTATTTGAATAACGAGAATGCGTTCTTTGACAGTTTCCCATCTCAATTTAATGTTTCTCAAACTCTCATCTAAAGGAGAGCGCAATGTACAATTTGATATGATCCATTCCCTTCAATAACTTTCTATAACTAAATATTGAACCCCTTGCGCTCTCACGTCTCAACCAATAGGTAGATCTTAAATTCCCAAGTTATACCTACGCTAAATCCAGACAAAGGAGGACCACAGACTGTCTACCAGGTCATCGAACTGCAAGGGGACCCCCCCTTCCCGAATCGTTAAAAATAAAATCCCCTAAGAAAGTGTAAGCTCCTAGATAAATAAACTTCTTTGAAGCGTCGGGCTTTTAACCAGACGTCTTGAAACATCTCTCTACCCACGCACCTACTAAAGGTGGCTCGTTATCATAACAAGCCAGTTTATGGGGAAACTAGATATTTCTATAAAGGCTTGCAGTAATGTTTCTAAAAATGTTCGATCCTTCCCTTAATCCTTCATCAAAATCGGTTCTGCCTTTTAGGAACAGCGAAAACAGCGATTGACCAGAATTGTTTTGGTTTGTTTCAATAAAGATCTATCGTGTTAACGAATCTGACTCTCCCTGATACATTATAACATATGACATGGACATTAATTTAGAATGCCTTTAACTTTGTTAGATGTTGTTTATCCACTCGTAAAAAGACGCTTTAATGTGATTGAGACAAAATAATTGAAAATCGTATACTTTTTAACGAGCTATCTGCCTATAACAACAACAACAACAATACTTTACATCACCCTTGGCCAAAAAGTGGGATTTTCTGCCCGCTACGCGGAGAGAAAATCACACTTCTTGGCCAAGGCAAGACGTAAAACTTTTGACAAACCACGGGCGGTAATTCGTAAAGCCCCAGATCGCATATTTATGGCCCTCACCTTCGGTTCGGGCCACAGAAACCTGCGATCTGGGACATTTACGAATTCACCACCCTAGGTCTGTAATGTACTATTATTGAACACCGTATACAAAACACAGGAAATACGGAAAGGATACACAGTTAATATGTAAACAACAGGCGGACTTATCGCTAAGCAGCGATCTCTTCCAGTCAACTTTAGGAATGTGGAGAATGCGAAAAGAAAACCAATGACGGGTGGTGTAAAATAAAAAAAAAAAACAAAAAAAAACAACCGATAATAATCTAAATAATCTGAGCGTAGATACATACATAATAATGAATACATAATATGAATAAATATTATATACCTACACAATACATATAAAAAATATATAAACATAATATAATTATAATATAATACATATATATATATATATATAGCCAAAAAAGAATATTTAAAAACTGTTGGTTTAAATAACTATATTTATATATTCATACAGATGATCTCAGGGTATAGCAGTTTACGTGGGGTGGGATATGTCGATCTAGCTACGTCTCCATACCTGGAAAAACTCTTTTAGACTTAATTTGAACCGAGCAACGCTCTATCGCCCACGTGCTTGATTATTATCTTGCCCGGAAACAGACATTCCTTCTTATAAGACAAATGATGTTTTCTACCCAAAACGTGCTCTCGTCTCGATAGCACGTAAACAGCAGATTTAGTTCGTTGGTGTGCGCGACGTCTAGACCGGCCGCGTGTTTGCATTGGGAAATTGTCACTTGGGGCGGCGCGCAGAATACTGCAGCAGCAATGCCACTTCGCTGCCATTATTCCGAACCTCAAGAGGTAAAAACGGAACCCTTACCCCACTCGTGTGTCTGTCCATAGACCCTTTGGGGGCTAAATTTGAAAAAATATTAATGAAGTTTTTCAAACTATATCGTGTGACATATCAAATGAAAGTACTTCTTATGAGGGTCTCAAATATATTTTTTTAATTTATTTTTTGGGTAAAACTTTTCGAGTTATTTAAGAAAATAGGCGAAAAATGACCATAATTTTGGAAAAAATACGGAGGATAGTTATTGACCTATGGATTACAGGAAAATTATTAAGAAGTCCATGGTATTTGAAATCTATCATATAAAAGAGCTTATCCTGTGAAACGGTTTGAAAATGACGTCATTGAAAATAATCAAGGGTCGGAACCCTCTCCACGCGAGTTTAACTCGCTTCTTGGCCGGTTTTGGTCTGTAAAATATGCCCGCTAGTGTATCATAATATGGCGTGATTCTTACATAGTGGTTTGGCTTAGCGCCTCTCGGGGTCTAGGTTTCAAAATCCGGCTCGAACCTCTGTGTAACTCATGAGCGAAACTCAATTTGATTTTACCACTGAGCTCTTAGGTGAACGAAAACAACCTGCACGCATCTGCGAAGGAATTCAAGGCTGTGAAGTCTCCAGTAGAGACTGTAGCCCAAGCACTGGTGATGAGAGAAGGCCTGTGACCAGCAGTAGGAAATTAATAGACTATTGTGGTGGATTTGCATTCCCCTAGTTTGTAAGGGAAGTTTAATAGTGGCCTAGCCGTTTCACAATACCGCCGCCAGTAGGGTGACATTATCATAGATTCCAGACGACAATGAAAAGTAATAAAGTGCTTATTACTGCAGGTGCCGGGACTATTTGGCAATAATTGTCATTATTACCAGCTTGTCCCATGGATCGGTCGCTGGATGCTTTTGTGCATATAGAAGTGATGTGTGTTGGGGTCTGTTTCATCATCATTGTGTCAGCCAATAGAATTCCACTGCTGGACATAGAATATGTCTATGGATTGAGTGGCGAGCCTTGGGGGAGGCCTATGTCACAAAGGCAAGATGTTTTTTTTATCGCAAAAACATACATTTGTTGCTTCTTTACATAAAAGTGTTAGTTACTATTTCACATACACGAGACAAGGCGAAGATAGAAAAAAAAAACAACTCCCCCCTCCACCCCCTCTAATTTGGCAAATCCGTACCATTTCCGAGAAAAAGTTTACTAATTTTACGTTTTTTCCACACATTCTGCTACCCAAAGGTTGTCTGTAAGAGATCGCTCTTTAGCGATAAGACCACATGTTGTCACCCTTCTTTTTTGTTATTTGTATTGTGTAATTTTTTTTTGGTGTGTGTGTATTTGTATTGCATTGTAAGTTTTTTCTATTGATTTTATTTTTGTTACAGGAAAAGAACTCATTCCTGAATTACAACGTGTCCTGTATCCTCACGCTGCCCCCGTACCAGAGGCAGGGCTACGGACGGCTGCTCATCGACTTCAGTAAGTAACACAACAAGTTAACGCATTCACTGCCACCGACGCATATATGTATGCGTTTTGCTGACTTTTCCGCAGTGCCTTGAACTAATAAATAAACGCACATGTGCGTTGCAATGTTCCCTTAATGACAGACGTGGCACCTGGCGATAGTTCCTGGCGAAGATTATGAAGTTATTAAACGAAAAAAAAATCATTAAACGAAAGGCACATACAATATTTGGGCAACGTGCTCCATTTCGTGCCACCCACAAACCTTACATCTTAATGAAAGCTAATAATTTACGTTTCTTCTCATAAAAGAGAGTACGATAAATTGCGAACCGTCTCGCCGATATGTATCGACTGATAATAGAAGCTGCTTTCTCAATCTAGCGCTTGACCTACCGCAAGCCGCCGAAAAAACTAACCCGCCCGCCCAATACCCTGGGCACCGGCTCAGGTTTGTTTTGGGAGGGCGAGGTCGTCGACCCCGATCGATGCGCCGTATGGATCGGTCTGGCGTCTAGACAACCCCCCCTCACCCCCCCGTGGGGGCGAGACGGCCGACGAATTGTAGATGCACGCTTTGACGGCTACCGTTAATTATTGTTTGCGATCGTTGGGACAGTATGCGGTCCAACGTAACTGGGGTAGTCAGCGGCGGTTTTCGCTTCTCGTTAATAATTTACCGCCCAGTGTATTTGACTGCGAAATCTCCTTAGGTCTCACTCTTACAATTATCAACACTTAAAATTATCGAAAGCTAAAAATAATCGTAGCATCTTATAATTACAATCACCGTATTGATTTGATTCATTCTTGAAGAGCGAATGAAATACTCTTAAGTATTAAAATTTAACAGGAGAAAAATTCAAGCGTTTACTATTGTTAATTTTTATGTTTGTTCGTTAATGGGAAATTTACTTATTATTTTATTCAGAATTGTGTTATGAATTATGATTGTTCTATTTCAGAGCAATTATTTTACCAATAGGTGGCCTACATTTCGTTCGTTTGGACACAGTTAGCGTTCGGGAAATCGATGACTTTAAAATATCGACAATTTATAAAACATCAGTTCCCATTCTACTTGTTGGAATGAATAAAACTTATTTCATTAGAACATTTTTGTATGCGCATAAATTATCCTCCTGATCATTATTCATGTCTAAAAATATAATGTACGTAACGTATAAAATTTTCCGATATAAAAAAAATCCAAGCGATCGAGCGTATCATAAACTCCGTGGTTGACTTTCCGTGAATATTTGTCGTCATTCGGGCACTTTTACTAAACGTTTTCATTTATTTTGAACTAAGGACTTAACAACCTTTAAAAATATTCAGGGCTTACAAGATATTCACACTTTCATTTTCACGAAATTTGTGGTTCTTATACACTACTACTACTACTACAACCTATTTGAGTCTCACTGCTGGGCAGACGCCTACCCTCGTCACGAGAGGGTTTGGGCTTATAGTCCCCAATCGGGCCCAGTGCGGATTGGGGACTTATTAAATTTGTATGTGTTGTTTTTATAGATCAGTTTATATTCTTTGGTGACTATACGATTGAACTTTTCCCCAGGCTACCTTCTAACGAAAGTGGAAGGCAAAGTGGGTTCCCCAGAAACCCCGCTTTCCGATCTTGGTCTGATCTCGTACCGGTCTTACTGGAAGGAGGCCCTGTTGAAGAGGCTGTGCTCCGCTCCTGGGCCCACGCTCTGCATCAGGGACCTGAGTAAAGACCTGGCGATCGCGTCTTCCGACATCGTGTCTACGCTGCAAGAACGAGGGCTGATGAAGTATTGGAAGGGAAAGCATATTGTTTTGAAGAAACAGGTCAGTTTTAATGTTTTGTGACGTTAGCACAATTTTTATGAATGAATTATACTTTACTAGCTTCTGCCCGCGACTTCGTCCGCGTGGAATTCGGTTATAGCGTTCCCGCGGGAATTGAGCGTTAAACTATAACAAATTATATACGAAAACCTTCCTCTTGAAACACTATGTATTAAAAAAAACTGCATCAAAATCCGTTGCGTAGTTTTAAAGATTTAAGCATACATAGGGATATAGGGACAGAGAAAGCGACTTTGTTTTATACTATGTAGTGATTGGACATTCAGTTCTATGTAAAACCTCTGTTTTTTTTATGTTTTCTACTGCATGGCATTTCATATTGCTCTCCACGTTTCCACTCCTACTTTCAGTCGCTGATTCCGGAATGTGTTTTAAATATATTTTTGGCCATTTCTCTATCAAATTTCATCTAAAACGGTGTAAGCTTTCGCTACACGTTTGCTGTTTTCGATGCCTTGGTGTAAGGTTAAATTCACATGAACAAGATACAATCATCGCTCACATTTCATCTTATTTGCTTGTACATTGTCTCAAACTTTCGCGATACACACTCATATTAAACACACTATTATCGGGACTTAACCGCGTAAAAACTATTTGTATTTTACCTCGACGTTTCGGCCGCGATGCAACGGCCGTGGTCACGAGAAGACTGAAGTGACGGTATCAGCATATTTTTCTTGTCGCGCGGGTGGTTCGAACTACCCGCACTTGATTTTTATTAATGTCACTCGGAATGTCAACAGGCCGGCACACAACACTAACAATGTCCGTAGATTTATCCGAAGGGGTATCTCGTCGCTTACACTTGCTAATCACTGGATTCCACGACGTCGATAACTTGAAACCATCCTCCCTATTGAAGTTAGGATGTTTTTTGATTTCCACCGCTTCGCGTACCATTCTTGAGTAGAAATGACGTTCAGTGGAAAGAATTTTGGGTTTATGTAATTCTATCCAGTGATTTGGTCCCGATTCCAGCAAATGCTCAGCAACGGCAGATTTATTCACCTGGCGATTCTTAACAGCTGCGATATGTTCTTTGACCCTTTGAAGCGGACCATCGCGGAAAGGGTTAATAAAAATCAAGTGCGGGTAGTTCGAACCACCCGCGCGACAAGAAAAATATGCTGATACCGTCACTTCAGTCTTCTCGTGACCACGGCCGTTGCATCGCGGCCGAAACGTCGAGGTAAAATACAAATAGTTTTTACGCGGTTAAGTCCCGATAATAGTGTGTTTATTTGCTTGTATCTTGTTTTGAGTGGTCATGTGACTAAACTTTAGGTACATCTAGCCTGAAGCCTGCTACATTCTCGGCGAAACTACACAGAGACTTGCCGAATACGAGAGCGTGGAGGGAGTATTCGTCCATGTTCGTATCGGCTGAATATTGAGTCTCGTTTCGCCGAGAATGTACGCGGGCGTAACCGCTCGGCTAGGACTTCGCGCGCCAACGGTAGCGGCGAGCGGGCACATTGCGCGATCGTGACGCCCGCCGTGCGTCGATTAGCAACCGTCGCGCGCAATGTGTCCGTAAAACGTTAGGCGCTGCGAAGTCGGGGCCGAGCCGTAACTGTTGGTATTCCCGCATAAATAAATTATTTGCGCATCACAATTGTCATTTACTTGTTTAAGCACACAAAATGGGACAAGTTAAAAACAACTGAACGTAATAATTTAACGAAACACTCACAGGATATATGGGCGTCGGGGATTATTTTAATACACCACTTGCAAACACACAGCAGTGCGAATGACATTCGAGTGTCAACCAGACTACTTCAAAAGACCGGAG
>OZ020281.1:12776425-12835644 GCA_963971205.1 Aethes cnicana
GTATAAACACACCTTAGACAAGTTCGGTGGATGTTGCCTGGCGCGCTCGATATTCTAAACACACCTTAGACAACTGCGGTGGATCCGCCTGGCGCGCTCGCTGGTATAAACACACCTTAGACAAGTTCGGTGGATGTTGCCTGGTGCGCTCGATATTCTAAACACACCTTAGACAACTGCGGTGGATCCGCCTGGCGCGCTCGATGGTATAAACACACCTTAGACAAGTTCGGTGGATGTTGCCTGGCGCGCTCGATGATATAAACACACCTTAGACAACTGCGGTGGATCTGCCTGGCGCGCTCGCTGGTATAAACACACCTTAGACAAGTTCGGTGGAGGTGCCTGGCGCGCTCGATGATATAAACACACCTTAGACAACTGCGGTGGATCTGCCTGGCGCGCTCGCTGGTATAAACACACCTTAGACAAGTTCGGTGGAGGTGCCTGGCGCGCTCGATGATATAAACACACCTTAGACAACTGCGGTGGATCTGCCTGGCGCGCTCGCTGGTATAAACACACCTTAGACAAGTTCGGTGGAGGTGCCTGGCGCGCTCGATGATATAAACACACCTTAGACAACTGCGGTGGATCTGCCTGGCGCGCTCGCTGGTATAAACACACCTTAGACAAGTTCGGTGGATGTTGCCTGGCGCGCTCGATGATATAAACACACCTTAGACAACTGCGGTGGATCTGCCTGGCGCGCTCGCTGGTATAAACACACCTTAGACAAGTTCGGTGGAGGTGCCTGGCGCGCTCGATGATATAAACACACCTTAGACAACTGCGGTGGATCTGCCTGGCGCGCTCGCTGGTATAAACACACCTTAGACAAGTTCGGTGGATGTTGCCTGGCGCGCTCGATGCTCTAAACACACCTTAGATAACTGCGGCGAACCAGCCTAACACGCTCTCTGGACATAAAATGAACAGAGATACATTGACAGCGCCACCTACCTATTCCGTTTTTAAACCTTAACCATCAAAATAAATAGCACCAGTTATGGACTCCAGCGGGTCCAGCCAGTAATGCAGTGAGTCCAGCCAGTGATGCTGTGATCACCTACCTACTCCATTCTTAAATCTTAACCATCAAAAATAACCGTGACTGAACATAAGTGTGTCCAAGACTGGAGCGTTTTTAGATGAATGTCTTCTCTATATTCTGAATGGTCGTTTATTGTATCGAAAATATCCTAAAAATGATACAAATTATCGTAATTCGACCTTAGGTACTCACTAACACTGGGTGTGTTAGTGAGTACAAAATAACAAAATCAATTCAGCCGCATAAGAGGAGTTGAAGCACCTACCGGGTTTACTTATGAAACTAAACCATTTAGGAAGGGACCCACTCAAAAGTACACTAACGCCCGGTTCCTATATCCAAACAACGCCTCGTTTTGCCTACGGACGGTTAAAATTTGACAGATTCTCTATGGAACAAATGTCAAAAATCAACCGTCCGTAGGCAAAACGAGGCGTTTCGTGGATATAGGAACCGGCCCTAAAAGAGCATTAAAATTGTTCCTGCGCGAGGAGAAAAACAGTGATATTCTGAAGACCGAGGGTTGATATCCGAGATTTTTAAAAAAAACATCATATAATGTCCCTCTGAAGATCTCAAAATAACTCCATATTTCGTCTCTAGACCTTCATACAGAATTCAAAATAATTTAGAAATGATTATTCTTTAGCTTGGGTTTCATAATGTTCGGAAATATGGATGCTTATTTAGAATCTCAAATGGTGGCCATTTAATTTTGCGCCACTTGTAGTAAACGTTTATGTAAATTATTTTACGTCACCCATCTAATCATCTTCTAAGTTGTGTGTAAACCTGTACAGGACTTACGTCTCAAACGCACATTCAACCAGTCAACGATCTCGGCCTGCCGTTGTTAGGGACGATTTCCTATACGAATATTACTTAAGTACGATAAAAATCAGTCGCTGCAATTATTTGAAGGCTTTTTATTTATATTTATTTATTTCTATTACCCGTTTTAATTATTAATTAGTCATACGTGTAAGTTTAAGATTTAGCGAAATTCAGTCCGCACTGGGCCCGCGTGGGGACTATAGTCCAAACCCTCTCGTGATGAGAGTAGGCCTGTGCCCAGTAGTGGGCCGCAAATAGGCTATAGTAGTAATAGTAAATTAGTTAGACTAATTTAAGCAATAATTATTAGTAATTGTAATAAACGAATGTAAGTATTTTATTATTAAGGTATAAGTTATGTAACGAATCGAATCTTATCTTAATTTCTTTGGAAATGGAATGAACTTTACGCTATCTAGGAATAAGGTTGAAAGTTAATTGCATTCTCCAATGAGATACCAGTTTTTTTTTCGAAGTGTCGACAAAGTGGTTTTTACATGTGTAGATTATTTTGAGAAAGTGAACGGGGTCTATCGCGTGTTAATTTGCCACTAGAGGCGCTAGTGTCGCGTGAGGTCCAACAACATTCAGTATTCACTGGTTTTGGCGGGCTTCGTGATGTAAATCATAATTTTCTTCAATTTACCTGTTGCGACGACCTCGTGAAGGTCGCGGGAAACCGGTGGAAGCAAGTAGCACAGGACCGGTCTGAGTGGCGAGCCTTGGGGGAGGACTATGTCCAGCAGTGGACGTCTTTTGGCTGATGATGATGATGATGACCTGTTGAAAAGTGATAACCTTCGTGAAATTATCGCAAATATGGATTATTTGGCGATCAATGTGAACGCTCGAAAAAAAACATTTCTTTTCCAAACAAAACGGAACTCCACTACATTGCGGCATAGCTACTCGATACGATGATAGTTATTTATAATTAATGAACTTAATGAGATTCAAGATTTAAAACTTTGTTTCGGCGCCGATCTTATAAAGTCGCCTTTGACAGCTATACCTCTGGACCTTAGTCAACAGTGGCGCCAACTGGTGAGCAAAGAAACGATAGTCCCCATTGCAATGAAGCGTCCTGTAAATGTAATGTAAATACACGATACCACAGCTTATTAAACATTGTTTGAACTTATTATGTACCAGCTTTTACCCGCGACTTCGTCTGCAAAGACTTTCATACTGAACTTGCCCTCTAAATTAGACCAAAATGTGGACCTATACGCTGGCATACTCATAAGTTAGTGCATTAAAAGATTAAAAGCTAAAAAGACGGCCGGATTGGTCCAGTTGGTAGTGACCCTGCCTTCTGTTCCGATGGTTGCGGGTTCGAATCCCGCTCGGAGCAAACTTTGTGTGATGAACACGAATGTTTGTACTCGAGTCATGGATGTTGGTATTTATATATGTATGTATTTCTCTATATAAGTATTTATATCGTTGTCTAGCATCCATAGTACAAGCTTTGCTTAGTTTGGGGCTAGGGCAATATGTGTGAAATGTCCCAAGATATTTGTTTATTTAAAGCGTAAAGGTCCAGAGGTCAATCAGGTTGACAAATCGACTTAAGACTGCGACACCGTGGCGCCCTCTATACCGCCAAATCACGAATTAATAGAAAATAATTGCTAATAAGTACTAAATATCACGATAAACAGTAGCCTATGTTTAAATCCAGGTTAAAAAGTATCTTTTTGTCCAATTTCATACAAATCATTTCATTCAAATTTTCGGTAAAGGAAAACATCGTGAGGAAATCTGCACGCATCTGCGAAGTAATTCAAAGATGTGTGTAGTCTTCAGTCCCCAATCCGCACTGTTGCCGCGTGGGGACTATAGCTCAAACCCTCCCGTGATGAGAGGAGGCCTGTGCCCAGCAGTGGGACGCAAATAGGCTGTAGTAATGGTTATTTTTTATCAACTTGAGGAATCATCCTACGTTCTGGGTCTACCTCACTAATGCTCAACCATGTTCACCCATTCACCCGAGTAGCATAGAATTTGTATTCATCCATCTATTCAGTGTATGAGAAAGGAACAAATCGAAGACAAAAAGTATGTATACAGTTAAAGGTACACTTTTGGACCTTGTTACTTTCCAATAAGCGTTAAAAGAATCTTAATCACCTATTTTTTTATGGTATTCGGTCCCGTTTTTCAGGAATAGTACATTACAGACCTAGGGTGGTGAATTCGTAAATGTCCCAGATCGCAGTTTTTTTGTGGCCCGAACTGAAGGTGAGGGCCATAAATATGCGATCTGGGGCTTTACGGATTACCGCCCGTGGTTTGTCAAAAGTTTTACGTCTTCCCTTGGCCAAGAAAATTTAGCGGGCAGAAAATCCCACTTTACGGCCAAGGGTGATGTAAACAAAGTTAGAGGAGTTTCTTAGAAAACTGTTACAACATGGACAAATAAGATGCTTAAAGGATGCTCCTTAAGAGGATATGTGAGCTGAGCCCCTTTTCAGATTTGAGAAATTTAAATCAATGTTGCTGTCTCGCAGGCGCGGGCGGAGCGGAAAAAGGTGCGATAAGGACAACTGCAGCTCCGTCGAAAAATCCGACGTAAAAAACTCAGAAATCGAAGTTTAGTTCTCGACGTTTTCCTCCTCCAAAATTGAACCAATCATAATGTAATTTTGGGAACTGGATGAGAAGGAAATTATCTGTGTCTGGCCATTTTGATTTTTGCGTTTATTGTGGTGGTATTTGTATACCACAAATTTCTTTTCTGCCTATTCAATTGGGCTATTTTCAGCACTGTTTGGAGTCACCTAGTTCTATTAAAAACAAAAATTAACACTCAAAGCAAAAACGTACCGACACAGATACTGACGATATTGATATTGTTTCAAAAAATCCTTGATCTACGGTCAAAATCCAGGGAGAAAAATGTCGAAAACGTTTGTATGGAAAAATGACCACTAGCATGTCCTCTTAAGAGTCCCCAGTACGCACGGCGTTTCTCAACTTTCATACAAACGTATTTTCGCTTTTATTCCCAAATTACTAAACTTGGTACACATAATAAAATCATTATTGTGAGTGTTGGAAATTAGTAAAAGTCGTGGTAAAATAAAACACAATGAAATTACAGCCAAAAAACTAAATTTTGAACTTTGTATGGAGGAAACTAAAATGGCCCTAGTTTCTTGTTATTCAATTTATTACAATCAAAGTGTATTTTGGACACTAATATCTCTTCTCCACTATTACTTGTAAAATTTGGTGCCAATCTGATAAGTATAGTTTGCGAATTAAAACGTAACTACGTTTGTATGGAGAAAGGAGACTGGGGACTCTTAAGCGAAGGGGTTGAAAATGGTATAATAATTACCCAATACAGAAAACCACGCCCTTTTCAGCCGGTCAAAAACTTGTACCTAATTAAAACTATCGAACTTTGAAATTTCAATTTTATGCACTAAGGAATATGTCAGCTAAAGTAATAACTTATCGAAATAATTGACGGCACCCCTCTATGAGGATTATTCTACCTACCTGGTCACTTAAGAGGGTTTACTCCGAAAGTTGGCAACGTCGCAAATAGCTGTCAAATATTTTGCTGTTTTCATTAATTTCTGAATATTCCTGAATGAAAATATGAATTATCGCTCTATGGTTGAATAAAACATTAAGTATGGATTGCAACAGTTATCATAGACGAACACGAAATATTTAGTATTATGGAAGTAACATCTTTTGAAAGATTTCCATTGCAGATTCCATGCGTTCTAATTTAGTCTTATCATTTGAATGCCTAACCAACAAATATTAAACTAGACGCGTCATTCAACCATAGAATGATATCTTCCTTTTTAATTCAGCAATATTGTGAAATTAATAAAAACAGCGAAACATTTGACAGCTATATGTAACGTTGCCAACTTTGGGGATAAACCCTCTTAAAATTGGGCGCGCGAAACTTTGGGAGGCAAGAGAAATATATATAACTCTTCACTTACTAACTGATGACAACGGACAGCCAAAACCAATAAGCGTAGGAAGCCGAAATAGTACATTACGAACCTAAGGTGGTGAATTCGTATATGTCTCAGATCGCAGGTTTCTGTGACCCGAACCGAAGGTGAGGGCCATAAATATGCGATCTGGGGGCTTTACGAATTACCACCCGTGGTTTGTCAAAAGTTTTACGTCTTGCCTTGGCCAAGAAGTGAGATTTTCTCTCCGCGTAGCGCGTAGCGGGCAGAAAATCCCACTTTATGGCCAAGGGTGATGTAATAGTACATTACAGACCTAGGGCGGTCAAGTCAATCTAGCGGTCTGAGGATTTCTTTACGACCGCCCGTGGTTAGTATACGATTTTACGTCACCACCTGGCCGTGAAAAGAGATTTTTCGTAGCGCCCAAGGGCGGTAAATCCCGCTTTCCGGCCTGGTGTGACGTAAATAATTAAATATCCACACTTACATTACAACGTCAGTTACTTTATTACTTACTAACTTTCTGCCCGCGACTTCGTGCGCGTGGAATTCGGTTATCGCGTTCCCACGGGAGTTATGCGTTTTTTCCGGGATAAAAAGTAGCCCATGTCCGTTCTCGGGACTCCCAACTGTCCTTCATACCACATTTCATCAAAATTGGTCCAGTAGTTTTCACGTGATGCGCGGTCAAATAAACAGATAAAAACTCTAAAAACTGTTGGAATGTGTTATGTTACCTATCGATTCTAAAGTATACCCAGCCAACTTTTTTTCGAATATCTATCTCCCTTGTACAGACTTTCGAACCTCTTTAGATATCTTTTTCTAATATATAAAAGTGGCTTCTGCCCGCGACTTCGCCCGCGTGGAATTCGGTAATCGCGCTCCCGCGGGAACTATGCACTTTTCCGGGATAAAAAGTTGCCTATACTATAATCCGGGCCCCAACTATATCCATACCAAATTTCATCCAAATCTGTCCAGCGGTTGAAGCGTGAAGAGGCAACAGACAGACAGACAGTTACTTTCGCATTTATAATATTAATATGGATTCTTGTGTCACAGTGTTTGTAACCAAACTCCGAAACGGCTCGACCATTCTTATGAAAGTTAGAGTGTATGTTCAGTAAGTCTGAGAATCGGACGTAAGCTATTCTTCATACCCAAAAAAAATTCCAAGGCGGTACGAAGTCCGCGGGGTCAGCTAGTATCTCTATAGATAGATACAAGGGTTTTTTGAAACATTTCTAGCGGTGAACTTTTTGCGTACGTAAGTCTACCTACTGTTTATTCTCCGTAGTACTTAGTTCCTTCACGCCTCGTGGCACGGGTCAGCGGCAGCTCAAGCAGAAATCATATCGTGGGTGCATTTTATTAACGGTCGACCAGCCCGGTAAATCTCCAAGCATCCGACATAGCGTAGATAACGACTGGCTAGTTGGGTAAAAACATACTAAATATTCATAGCTTGCAGAAGTAACATAAAGTAAAATGAAGTCAGAAAGCTTTCGAATGGCGTCTGCGTAATAGACAACGCGATATATTATATTTACGTCACCCTGATCGGTAAAGTGGTATTTTCTGCTACGCGTGGAGAAAATCTCTTTCTGACCAAGGCAAGACGTAAAAAAGCTGTAGGCCCCAGATCGCATAATTATCACCCTCACCTTCGGTTCACGGGTACGGTTTTCACCACAAACACCAGCGATTTGGGAATTGGGACATTAACGAATTCACCGCCCTAGGTTTGTAATGTACTATTACGTCACCCTTGGCCATAAAGTGGGATGTTCTGCCCGCTACGCGGAGAGAAAATCTCACTTCTTGGCCAAGGCAAGACGTAAAACTTTCGACAAACCACGGGTGGTAATTCGTAAAGCCCCAGATCGCATATTTATGGAAACAGAAACCTGCGATCTGGGACATTTACGAATTCACCACCCTAGGTCTGTAATGTACTATTGTTTCCACCCACTACAGTCGCGGGAATCCGGTGGATGCATTTCTGTATGGCCAATTGGGCTGGGGAGAACTTTGGGAGGTGTAAGTATTTCTGCAAAGTACACTACCAGCAATAAATTCTTGTACAAATCAAAAGTTATAATAAAAAAGTATTTTTTGGGATGTCACAAATTTCAGTTTAATCACATTAGGTATAGTCACGTGATGAAAAGTGGCTGTTCCCAGCAGTGGGCCATAAATAGGCTGTTATGGAAGTACAGTCGCATGTAGTGGCGGTCGACCAGTTTAAAAAATATTCACTACATATTTATCTACCTACTTACTTTGATTTAGATTCCTACTAGATTCAGTGTTTGCTTTTATTGAACTTGAATTAGACATGCCATCTTTAGCTTGATGAAGAACTCATTTATTCGTAAACGAGTGCTCTTGCTGTGTCTCTGTGCTCTGCGCCGCATGAATATCCCGTGCGCACGCGCCGCGCAATTATCGGCTCTCGCTAACCAATCGCTTGCCGTTTATTGAACTTGTAAACCCTTGTTAGATTCTCATTACACTAGGTACTTGTTAACGATATGTTTATCTTTTCTTGAGCTCCACTGTTACTGTAAAGTGCTTAAAGTGTAACCAACCGCCACTTGGCAATCACTATGGTATTCAATTTAGGTAAATACTAACAATAAGTCTGCAGAAGAAGTCGCGTCTGAAACTTGAAAATTAAAAGAAACTATAATATCAAGTCGAGGGGACTATACAAACGATGCTGAACAAAAAACAACGATTTTTACCAAGTTTTTCTGTATGTATGTATGTCCGGATTTAACTCGATAACTACTGGACGGATTGCAACAAAATTTGGTATAGGGATAGTTTATAACACTGGCCAAGATATAGGCTTCTTTTTATCCCGGAAAACGGATAGTTCACGCGTGAACGCGATAACCGCGAAAAAAAAAATGTCCTTTCCCGGGACTTCAACTATCTCCATACCAAGGTTGACTGGTAGAGAATGCCTCAAGGCATTAAGTCCGCCTTTTGTACACTAAGTTTTCTTTATGTGCAATAAAGTTTAAATAACTAAATAAATAAATAATAAATACCAAATTTCATCGACATCGGTCCAGCGGTTGTAGCGTGAAGAGGTAACAGACAGACAGAGTTACTTTCTCATTTATAATACTAGCTTCTGCCCGCGAATTCGCCCGATCTGGATGAAATTTGGTATGGAGATAGTCGGAGTCCCGGGAAAGGACATAGGCTACTTTGTATTCCGGAAAAGCGCATATAGCTCCCGCGGGAGCGCGATAACCGAAGTCCACGCGGGCAGAAGCTAGTTTATAATATTAGTATGGCTTACGTTATTAATAAAAACTAGCTGACCCCGCGGACTTCGTACCGCCTTAGTTTTTTTTATAAACCTCACGGAGCCCGAGACCTTTCCAACGAATGCAAAACCGTGGAAATCGGTTCGTGCGTTCTGGAGTTATAGCGTCAGGAAGGAAAACCCGACTTATTTTTATATAGTAAAAATAAAAGATAAAACATAACGCAGTGACATATCGTGGACAAAGTCAATATGGAGTATGAAATAAGTAGATAGGTATATTGCGCGACGAGGGTAACAGCCGCCCGGGCGAGTTCACTTTGCCGCACCCCGACCCTTCGACCTTTGGGCCTTAGTTCTCCAGGCCTTCAGTACAATGCACTAGCGGCAGGCCAGTTAACTCGGGGATTGGGGAGAAATACCTATGAGATCACTAAGTAGTTTAAAACAAGCTATAAATTAAATTAAAATAATAGTACATTATTGCAGAGGCCGCCAAGTAGCGCATTGCCGGACGAGTCAGTTAGAAGGCTGAGCGAAGCGAAGCCTTCTATTAGTACGAGTCCGGCAATCGCAATTGCGGCCGAGGTATATATAATGCTTTTCTCAAACAGCGAGGAAATACGTAAGGTCAGTCGGGGCAAGTGCGCCAGGATGGGGTAAGTGCGCCTAACATAAATATATCGAAACCTATAAATATTACTCAACTAGTAGTTGGCTGTTTACAAGGCATAGGGGCGAAATAAATTTAGGCGCACTTACCCCACATCAGTATTTACTACTTCCATGATCGTGGATGATTTGGCCATGGAAGTTGTACTTATTACCTCCATGGATTTGTCAGTTTCGGGGCAAGTGCGCCAGGTTGGGGTAAGTGCACCTAACATAAATATATATCGAAACCTATAAATATTACTCAACTAGTAGTTGGCTGTTTACAAGGCATAGGGGCGAAATAAATTTAGGCGCACTTACCCCACAACAGTATTTACTACTTCCATGATCGTGGATGATTTGGCCATGGAAGTTGTACTTAATACCTCCATAGATTTGTCAGTTTCTCTACAGAGGTGTCTCAAATAGCAAGCGAATTAAAAAAAAACACACACGACAATAATGTTTTTGCTGGCCAAGGCCGGCAATGGACAGCCTGGCGTCTTCTTTTTTTGAAAGTAACACGAACATTTCCGAGCATGTTTGAGAAAAACCTTATTAAAAATAAGCTTTTATTAAAGTACCTACTCGTCAAGACGGATCAAATCAGACTCGATGGGGTTGGGTCGTTTAACTACAGAGTTCCTATGGCTACCTTCCGGCTCCATCATCACATCGTGTTAGGGTGTAGATTCTAACAAATTGCATTTAAAAATCCATACTAATATTATAAATGCGAAAGTAACTGTCTGTCTGTCCGTCTGTTACCTCTTCACGCTTCAACCGCTGGACCGATTGAGATGAAATCTGGCATGAAGATAGTTGGGGTCCCGGGAAAGGACGTAGGCTACTTTTCATCCCGGAAAAACGCGTATTTCCCGCGGGAACGCGATAACCGAATTCCATGCGGGCGAAGTCGCGGGCAGAAGCTAGTAAGAAATATAATATCAAACACATATTTCCCATGAATATACGAGAATTGTGGTGACAATTATAGTTTCTTCTATTTAATTATACTATAAATAGAAGTAAAAAGAAAATTTAGGTTCGTTACAATATGTTGCCGTGACTACTTTTCCAACATAAAACTACGATTGTGTACTTCACGGGCACATACGACAGCGGTGGGTTTTGAAAAAAAACTTGATACAGGTCGCGGCAAGTAAGTTGAGCGGCTGGCAAAAGTTGAGCTGATTTCTGCACATGTTTACGACTGAAGGGATAATAAGCGTGCACGCGCGACAAAGCGCACCCTGCGTCCCGCGCTCCTTTGCCGATGAGACCTTATTTTTGACTTCTACCGCTCAAGTTCCATGTACTCGACTAGGCTTTTCATACATTCAGTATGTACAGGGGCTCTATTCGAAACGTTACTTAGGGAAAGGGAAATCCCCTATCCCTGCGCTCACGCGCCACGGCGCTCAAATTGAACTTTAAGTAAATCTAGCAGCTTAAACGTTGAAATTCCCTTTCCGTATGGAACGTTTCGAATAGAGTCCCTCGTAGTCCGTAGACATTTTGAAATCTTGTCAATGATGCAGACAGGTTGAAGACCCCATTGAAATTTGAAAGTGCAATAGCAATGACAAACAGATGATCGTCTATTCAGTCAGTTATAGTTATCTAGTTAGTTCTCCAGTGAAGGACTGTAGAAATGCAGGTGAAAAAATGTCTGATATAAGCATTCAAAGCGCAAATCAACGTTTATATCTAAAACTAGCTGACCCCGCGGACTTCGTACCGCCTTGGGTATGAAAAATAGCTTACGTCCTATTCACAGACCTACTGAACATACACTCCAAATTTCATTAGAATCGGTCGAGCCGTTTCGGAGGAGTTTGGTTACAAACACTGTGACACGAGAATTTTATATATGTATTAGATTTAGAAACTTACAAATGTCATCCATGAAGCGGTTATGATTTGAGCGAAGCCTATCTACACCAAGATAAATAACGATAAGGATTATTTGACGTAGTGACGAGACGTCTATTTATTAAAGTGATTCAGGGCGAGGAATGGGCGTCACCAAATTTCTGATACAATGTTTTATGGTTACGCACCTAAAATATTTAAATAGATACCTAAAGAGCTCTAATATTTAAACTAAAACTTAATTGAGTGGTATAACACAAAATCATACTATTAATATCAAGTTCAAATAATATGCGCGTCGAAAAAAAATAGAACCCTACTCATTCCAATGAAGCACTTTCTGGCGCCCGTTTATGTCTTCTTTATGAAAAATACTTAAGGACAAAGTAGAGTCATCGTAACAAGTTTGTTTTACAAATGCATTGATAGGCCATGCTAGAATGCCTATATAAATCTCAATTGATTGATTGTCTGTGATACTCATTTTCGTAGTCAAATACGCTGCAGTTTAAATAAAGCGATACCAAGGACTCTATTCGAAACGAACCGTTTTGATTGAAAGTTGATGCAAAATTGCAAATGCTGGTTGCTTGTATACTTAAGTTTTAGATTTTCGAATCAATTCACCATGGCTGGTGGTTCAGTTGGTAGAGGCAAGTCTTGAAAATCAAGGCTCTAAATCTCGCCAGCGCACAACGTTCAAGAAGACAAAGGTAGCTTCTACGTTTTGAGTCGTTTATTTTCTCGGTTGCAAGGCAGGCGGGAGAGGCGACCAGTAATCGACTTTTAATTGCTCATAAACGGCTTGATTCTTGTGCGAGACTGGCTATAATGGGTAAGATGAGGTTACTAATATGTGTGACGTTAGTACAGTCAGCAGAAACGTGACAGAGACTGTGGCGGAGTCAAAATGACCTAAGTATCATCTCTAGACACTAAGACACTACACTTGCACCAACACTGCTAACTGAGGCGTTAACTTCTGACTCGAGTTAAGTTAATACAACTTAACCGAAGTTAAGAGGCTAACCCGAGGTAGTGCTTGGTGGAAGTGTGCTTAAGAGGTCCTAATTTGGAATACTGGTGAGTCACTTTTGCAGCTGACAAGACAAGTTCATTCTATGAAGCTAATAGGTGCCTAATTAAGATTTGGTGATTGCGAATTTGAACTTTGATTCAAAGTGTTTGGTTAGTGTCTCTTGTAGATGTTAGTTACATGGTTTAATGAAAAAATCATTCAGCCTCCCAAAAGTTGAATGTCGTCGCGCGATGACAGACGTCGCGGGGTGCGCGGAGGGGGGGTGGATTCGCGAGGAGGCTTCCGCGGGCGGGGTCAGCGACCTCGCCCCCCGCGCGCGGGCGCGCCAATGTCAGGGCCGGTGCAACCGCGGTCAGCTGACGTCTGGCGACGCGCGGGGGCCGCGCCGCCGAGCCGCGGGCTGCAGTCGAGCCTCGCCCGCCGGAGCGAGCGCACGCGTCCCGCGGACCTCTCGATATAAATAGCAGCCACCAGGAGCGCTCGTCGCGCGCTACACAGGCACCGGGGCTGTCCTCACCGAGTCAGGTACCTGAAGTAGCGCGCGACGCCGCTCCTATCGCCCCCAAGCCGGCACGCCGAGTTTCGCGAGCCACCGCCGCACGCCCATTGTACTTCATCAGGTGCTCTGGTGATGATCGTTCCAGGCGCTTGTTGGAGTACACTTACCGTGTCGGCGGTAGTCGTCGGCGCCACACGTGCGGCCACCACGTGGGAGCGGGTGAGTGAGGACAAAGGCGATGACTCACTCCTCGGTTGTCGACCGCTGCAGGCCGCGACACCCCCTCCCTGCCACACCCTCCTAAATTTCGCACACACGTTCACCCACATGCATCAAGTCATCGAACTTCTGCCTAAAGGTCTGCACAAAGCAGCTCAAACTGGTTATCGTGTTTTTTGACGGCCGGCCTCCCGTCGCCGTTTTCCTGTGCGAATCTTGTGCGTCTGCGCTTGAAGCCTTGAACCCATTATTCTGCCTGCCGGCGAGCTCCTCGTTAAAGCCCAAATCGCAAACCTCATTAAAATATAACATTCAGTGTCGTTTGCTAGTCATAAAAATGGTTTAGACAAAGTACTGAGAACAATGCGACGCATAAACCCGTGTGTCGCTGGACTTGCTGGTCGCTGCCCCCGATATGGAGAGATTTTGCGTTTGGTAAGCAAAATTCGCGTGACGTCAGCCACACATTGGTATTTTCACCGTGCGCGATTACCAAGGTGATTTCAAAACGCCGCCCGATTTCATTCGAGTGCAAAACCACGCTGTACAGTGAATTCGCGGAGACACTGGCTTCATTGTCGACTTTAAACCGACAAGATAAAGTTTCATTTACCTCGCCTTATCTATGAATTATATCTTTGTACCTATAATAATGCAAACAACCAATAAAAATACAAGTCTCGGGTGGATGAATCACCGGAATGGGTCTAATTGTTAAAGTGAAGGCAACAGCGTCGAGTTGGATTTCAAATTAAGGTGAAACCAAATCAGGCGTCTGAAGTACGGCCTCATCTCAATATCGGACTACCGATTTAACTCACAAATGAGTATCCCTTTCAGTCAAAACATTTACACAAGTTGTTTTCATCGTTTTGGGAGAGACTTGTATGAAAACATCGAATATCTCTGTATGTTTTAACTTGGTTACTTTTCATGGAAATGTTTTGGCGTTTTGGAAGCTGAAATTTGAATGGTGGTTATCGATATCCAATAAGAATCTTCTGGGAAACTTCAGTCCTCGCGTCCCTGTGTTTTTTTTCTGCATAAGGACAATTTCTGTTGTAAGCATGGGTTATAGGTTTTAAGGCGCGTTGCAACCAAACTTTAAGCAGCTAGATTTAAAGTTCAACTTGAGCGCCGTGACGCGTGAGCTATAGGGAATCTCCCTGTCCCTATTTAAGATTTCGAATATAGCCCCAGATTAGATAATGTCTGAAAATCACGAATCTTTGGGATTCTGTGCGACCTCTTGCGATGCTCTTTATAAGCTCTTTACTTACTTCCAATTTTTTTCGAGGGATTTCTGGGACATTTCAATTTCATGGGTATTTTTGTAACTGAAATTTATATTCAGTAAGTAAGTACAGTTTCAAAATACTCTGTAGAGTCCATTCCATTGTTCTATTTAAACCCTTCCTCTTGGATGAGTCCTCGGTTCTCGTAACTCCGATAATTTTGTACAACTTGTTTTTGTTTCGTCTGTCAGTCATTTGTTTTCATTGGAAATGTTTATCTTTACGACTCAAAGTGGGAGGATTCCTTAAAGGGCATACTTAATGATTTATCGTCGGCTCTAAGTGTAGCAGTTTAAGTAAGTAGGCAACCTTTGTCAAATGGAATATCGCAATCCAGGAGATATGCGCTGGCCGTTAGAAGGAAATTTATGACCAACAGAACAGAAGTCCTACTCGTACCTTTCTGAGAAATAAATTAGTTGGTAGGCAAGTAGGTATGTACAATATTTACCAATTTCAATACTACATGTTTCTTGGCATACATAGGTATTTTTTAATTACATATTTATTACTCGAAAACTTCTACGTAGGTATAACCGATGAAATAACAATTCGGTAATGACACCAACAGATTATTCCAATTTACTTCGCTTGGCGACGTGAAGCGAGCGAGTCGAATCTATTATATAAATGATTCATTCCTTGATTAATTGAATGAATAATTGGAAGTAGAAATGCAAATAGCAATGCAAAATATAAGCAAATAATAAAAACCTACCTAGGGTGCCGCCGGCAGCGAAGCAGGGCTCAAGCTAGCGGCGGTGAGGGCTACAGAGAGAGAGGAACCTCCTGACGATGCGCGCCGTGTCCAGGAGTCCAGGAGTACCACCTTCTGCATCTGACCCTTGGCCCAACCACCCAGCGAGTCTCTTGAGGCGTCGAGACTCTTCGATGTAAGATCGTTAACTATCGGGAAAATTACGTCCATTCCACATTCCCTATGAATGACGAAAACCTGAGAAGGATAAACTCATACTACAACTCAACTATAGTTGATTAACTTCATTGATGCTTGATAAAATCACCTATTTGATGTGACATAGGCTTGCATAAGTATATCGACGCAGCAAGATTTGGATAACTTATTGAACCAAACGAACTAGACAAATAATAACTTTCACAGATGCTAAGAACAGGTGGTCGATATTAATTAATTAATCAGCTGCAAATTTATCAAATTATTCGTGTATGAAATATAGATTAACAACTTTGAACATGTGTTTATAGGAGACGACTGCCACAAGACACAATGGCTTGTTCCCGGCGAGTCACCCCCCCCCCCCCCAACTGTCACACTGTGACTCGTTGAGAAGTTTTTGAAAAAATATCCCAACTAGTCACACCTGTTAACAGATGGGAAAAAGTGTTAAAAGTTGTCCCATCTGGTAACAGGGGTGACTGGATGGGATTTTTTGACGAAAAATCTTCCCGACGAGTCACAGTGTGACAGTTAGGGGTGTGACTCGCCAGGAACAAACGGACACAATGGGTAGAGTGTTAGTTCGCTGCAGCAATTAGCTCGTACTTTCGTTGCCTCTTATTTTATCACAACGCTGGTGGTTAAATTTAAACGAGTTGTATGAGTTTTGATAAGCTGATAGTGACGTGTAGTGAGATCAAATTAGCACTGCCGATTTCAGACTGAAATTCTAGGTAAATGTCACCTTTCAAAGTTTAACCCGAAAAGAAAACTAATTAATGCCTTTACATCGACTAAACGGTGGGTGAAGTTTGTTGTTAACTGGGATTCTCTACTAAGTAATGAAACTGTGACGTGAAAAACCAATCAAAGCCAACAATAATGAAGCATTAATTTAATATACACAATTTTCCGTCAAGTTCAAACTATCAAACTAATTTAAAAGAACCTTGCGGGGTTCCAATTACGAATAACAATATACCTACTTAAATTACCTAGTCGATATCGCCAACGACCCGCGTCGGATCAGATCGGTCGCGATCAATAATCATCAAACGCGTCTGTCTAGACTAAACAAAGAAATAACAAAATTTACTAAGAAATTCAGAAGCTTAGATAATGCTCAAAGCAAGGAGATATGTACTTAGGTACTTACTTTTTCGGAGAAATACTCCACCCCTAGTTAAATACACAATTTGTTAGATTGTTAGATTGAAACACTTCATCAATCAAAAGTGTAATGTATATTTAAAAAAAATATTTTTTGATAATGTCTAATTGGATTGTCTATAAATAGTAAGATGAAGGCAAACACTCGCATTTCCCTTTTCCAGTGTTTGCGTGTACCGTATAGTCTTCTAATTTCGGGAAGCTGCTGTAAGTGTCTGTGATCTGGACCATATAATGCCTGGCGTTGAAATCGTTGAATGGAACGGCCGGAGCGTGCCGTGACGCACGGGTCATGCAGGACTCTCGTTTATTAGGCCGCATCCGTCACCGCCGAAATATGCTCGCTGCCTAGTTCAAGGTGATCCGATTGTTCAGCACTTTCAAATACAAGGTGATCCTTCTCAAAGGTTTTAAGGGCTCGGCTCTAAGGCGCACTGGCAGCTAAGTTATCCTCTTGACTCAGGTTTAGTTGTATCAAATTAACTCGAGGTAGAGGCTAATCCAAGGTTAACGGTGTTGGTGGGAGTCGGCCCAAGAGATATGTTAGTGAAATTAAATTATTGTCATCATTTCTAACCTAGCGATAGACACGGTGCATAGGAATATTCATATCACTTAATAAAAGTGTATTTTATCTTTCTCCCTATTTAGTGAAATGTTAGTAGGTACCTATATCAGTGTTATATTATATACCCGTACCATATCTTTCTATTCTATATATACATATAGAACAAGAAACTGACTGACTGACTGATCGATCAACGCAGAGCCGAAACTACTGGTCGTAGAGAGCTGAAATTTGGCATGCAGGTTGCTTAGGGAACGTAGGGGAGCACTAAGAGAGGATTTCCCGAAATTCCCACGGGAACGAAAAAAAACGGGATTTTTCATATTAATATTTCTGCGCATACGAAGTTGCGGGGAAAAGCTAGTCTTGCCATACAAGCGAAGGGTTATAGAGTCATCTATAAATTTAGCGAAATTGTATATTACTGATTGGTACTATTGCTAAATAGGGAGACGGTGTATTTTCATTTTGGAATATCAAATTGCAAATTGAAGAAAAGCTTGTTTTAAAAATTAATTGCTTGTTGCAAAGAATGCTCAATGAAAATATACGTTTTGCAAGAAGGCCGGAAGCGCTCTTTTTCAGGACATGTTCAAACCAGCCCATCCAACTACGTCGCGTGATGAGATGAGAAATCTCCTGTTGTGAAGAAGACTCACAGGACATATATACCTAGTATACCTACCTCATAATTTCTTACGGTACGTAATTTTTTTTCTTTTGTTGATATTGATTTAGTTGTCTACAAACAACTGCGTTTGCATTGTCATCGAAAGGTCACACAAGTTTCTTTCCAAGTTCTTCAGTTCTTATCCTATAATATTCCTGCACTACATTTCAGAAGAATCTTCAAACTTCAATCTGCATCCCTTATCACTTTTCACGTCACTTCAGGATTCTCTACTATGCGTAATCTACCTCTCTATTTCGCCTTTCTACTTAGTTTTTCATCTGTCCAAATTTGTCGTCCTGACTACTAATTCCAACATCCCCATTTCGTCACTACGGGACTAGGCGTGGTCTTGGATTCCATCCTTTTGTTGTGGATATTCCTCCAGCGCGTAGGAAGCGCTTCGCTTCATGCTTCATCATGCGAACAGCTAAGGGATGGAATTCTCTACCGGCCGGTCTCTTCACCGATAGTTATAACTTGGATCTTTTCAAGTCGAGAGTGAACAGGTACTATCTAAGTAAGCATGTTTCACCTTCGACTACATCGTCACTTACCATCAGGTGAGATCGTGGTTAAATGCTTGCTTATAATAAATAAATAAATGTAATATATCTGATGACCGATGGGGCGAAAAATCCTCGGATGGCGTCCGCGCACCGGAAGACGTAGCTGTAACTGTCGTTAGGCCTCGAACAAGATGGAGTGACGACCTGGTGAAGGTGGCGGAAAGTCTGTAGATACGAGCGGCGCAGGAGTAGTCAGAGTGACAAATCTTGGTGCAGGCAGCTTGGTGGGTGCTGCTTGGTCCAGCAGGGGACGTCTATCGGCTGACAAGATGATGATGATGATGAAACTACTAATTATTTTCCGTTTCACTGTTTTATTTATATGCTTCTTGCTTAAGTTATCTAGATCTTCCTTAGGCATCTACTTTATTTATAACGTTTATTAAATCAGTACAAGCCAGCACTGGAATGTAAAATTAGCATCAGTTATGACCGTTAAAAATACATGTGGGAATGATCGCATCTAAAAAACTTTTAATGAGAACACCAATTTCCCAACTACAGTTGCTATCGTATGGTGTCTTTGTATTAGGATTTCCTAAAAATATCAAAACACCGTATAATTTTATTTATTTATTTCTTGGTATCAAATCAACGCTCATGGATCTTATTAAAGATCTCGGGGTGCACGGGGATCAGCGGTGGATTAGCACTTTTGGCCTCTATAATTCGACAAAAGGCCTCTATTGCACCGCCACAACATTTTCCATTATGTCCAAAGGTTTAACTGGTAGAGAATGCCTTATGGCATTAAGTTCACCTTTTGTATTAGTTTTACTAATGTGCAATAAAGTTTAAATAAATAAATAAATAAAAGGCGACTAACGCCCGGTTCCTGTATCCACAAAATACCTCGTTTTGGCTACGGATAGTTCAAATTTGACTTTTACTCTATGAAAATCTGACTTTTAACCATCTGATCGTAGCCAAGACGAGGCGATTTGTGAATATATAAACCCGGCGTAAGGCAAAGTCGACGTTTCCGTTTAATTTGTTTTATAAAAAAAAAACACGTTAAATGGTGACGGGTAACGAGCCCAGTGCGCTAAATGGCCGGCTAGCGTTCAGGAATTAGAAAGCTATTAGAGCCGAGAAAAAAAAGACGTTCGCGTTTGATTGGCCCATTTTATTAGAATTTATTCGCACGCCATCTTCGCGTTCCGATTCGCGGACACGTGAAAATAAATTTAGATTGCATGACGTTGCCGAGGAATGCTGAACAGTGCGCTCGGACGGATGTTGTATTGCAAAAAAAGTGTGCGCCTTACTTTGGCCTTAATACCCACTATTCTCGGTCCATTTACAACATTCGAAAGGGACCAAGCTACAGAAAAAAGAACAACGGAGTTTCTTCAGATTTACGCTCTTTGTTGAACTAGGTTGGTATACTGAAGGATTATAGACTCTCAGCTTGTTAGCAGTTGAGTCTACAACCTAAGTCCTAAACTTATGCGTAGGCGGCACGAAAAAAAAATGTTATCAGCATGCTCAATTTTCAAGGATCCTGAATAGAAATAATATTAGTTACATGTTAAAAAAATAAAACCATGAAAGTAAGTGCTAAATATGGCTCATCAGCCATATAAAAAATGTTTAATAGTACATTTTGATGCAAGTATGAAAAGTTTGTCATTTTATCACGAGTCCCTAGTTATGTTGGCGCGAGCGAAAGCGAGCGAGGGAAGCGAGGGAACATGACAATTTCACACGTGTATCAAACGACATTTTTTAATACATTTGCGAAAAAAAGGAACTTTACGCACTAGTTCGTAAAAAACAACTTTAGGCACGCTCACTAGCTGTCAAAACACAAAAAGCGCTCGTTCGGAAATGACTAACTTTTGGCACGTTAAACAGGTATCGAAATGTTTAGTTTTTGAGCAACTGCATTAAAAATATATTTTCAGCTACCTAATGTTACAAAACACGTACTAAGTAGAGTCAAATAACAGCTTAGAGTTTCTTTTCTATCATTTTCTATAAGATTATAGCGTAATTATCCAAGAAAAAAAAAAATGTTTTTGGAAAACTCGCATCTCGTCTTTAGGCATAATAGGTCTCCAAATTAACTCAATTTATGAAGCACCAGTTCCTCGTGAAGGCTATATTTAGTTTCAGATCGTCCCTTCAAGGCCTCGCTCCCGAGTCCCGATCGTCTGCACCCGAAGTCATTGGAGAACAATAGCCCTTGGATATTGACCCAGCTGAATGTCAGCCGGAGGACTCCACGATATGCTATGAGTATTTATCTTATTACTTAAGTTTTTCTTTTACAAAAAGCTTTCTATATCAATCGGTATTAAGTACTCGTACTTATATAAGACTCTTGGTACTGAATGATTGAGTGACTAAGTGACTGACAGACAACAAGTATTTTATTTCATATTACATTTAAATCCCACTTGCTTCATTTCCATTTCTACTTGTTAGTTTATTGTCGTAATTGTTAGTCGTCAGTATTTGTCTACGAAATTATTTTAGCAGCTGCGCACAACTGCGCTCCCTACAGAGACCAGCGTCGGATGCTTTAGTAGTGCCCGGCATAATGCTGAGTGTTCACCCTTTTTAGTATAGTTAGTATATTTAACAAATAAGCTCTGCCAATGTATTTCTTCTTCCTGTATGTTGTATTTTTGTGTATGCTTATACTGAAATAAATTATCTTCTATTCTATTTTAAACAGCTGAGGCATGTAGGGTCCTTCACGAATGTAGGGGAGCTCTGAGAAGATTTCCCGATACGGGAACGTGAAAAATTAGAAACTGAGCGTGTAATACCGCTGGAAACGGCTAGTTTAATCCTACTTATATTAATTAAGAAGGTAACTAACTAATGCTATAGAGGATTATATGTTTGTTTGTATGTTTTTTGCAATGGATAAACTAGAAAATGAAAACCGGCCCCCGGCCCGACCGGCGGAAAGTGCTAGTCGGATGCGCGCACGAATGGTTCCGTAGTATTATCGATAAAAACGGCAAAAAAATCATGTCTGTTGTATCGGAGCCCCCTTCAATATTTATTGTATTATGATTTTTATTATTTTCTGTTATAGTGGCAGCAGAAATAATACATCATCTATGAAAATTTCACGGTTCATGAGATACAGCCTGGCGACACACGGACAGCGGAGTCTTAGTGATATAAGGTCCCGTTTTACCCTTGGGGTACGGAATCCTAAAAACACTTGGTTTGTTGAAAACTACAGTATTCCTAAGTTCAGTTCCTAAAGTAAGCGGGTTATACCGCGGGAGATAACAAGCTTTTTGGTAAAAAGGCCATTTTTTGGAATTTGGAGTTACCTTTTCGCATTTTTTTATTTATATAAGATGACTAAGGTTTTGTGTTTATAATGCTGCTGATTTAAAGTCGATACGCCCCATAGAAGGGGAGATATCTTATGTCTTCAGTGATTTTGTAAAAAATCTTAATAAAATATAATGGCAGGAAATTTTCGTTTTTTTTTTTCATCGATAAAATATCATCACGTTTCAACCCTATTCGTTTGTGCACTTAATCCTGGGACAGGGACACACTGTATAGGATTTTTTTTAAAGTGCCTTCTCACTTATCCCCATTCCCCACTTATAACATCCCCTATAATATGTATTTTATACATGTACTTAATGCAAATGTAATGTGATTTGTCCGTGGATTTTTTTAACAAGGCCTTCTGCTGAGTTTGTTGCGGCGCTTCTTCTCAAGCAATGGGTCTTTGAAGCTCTGATAAATTCATTTCTGACTTGTAAAAGTGCTCAGACGTGGCGTACTTGCTGAATAAATAATTTGATTTTGATTCGATATCTGTTTGACAAGTTTAATTGAAACTAGTTTAGCTGTTTTAGCGCGAATGAGTATCAACATTCAAACTTTCGCATTTATTATGTTAGATGTCAACTAGGAAGGAAAATAGTATTGCAGTAGTTAATTTGTTTTTAAATATGTAGACTGTTGTTAGTTTGATTTTTAAAATTAATTTATTAAACTGAAGCGATGACGTAAACTTTCGAGTAGGTTTGACAATGACTTTGATGAATAATGTCGATGTTTGAGATTCAATTTTCCTTAATAAGTTAAGTAGGTACAGTGAGATTAACACAAACTTAAAGTCTGACAAATACTCTACCCAAATATTTAAAAATACTTGTGTACCTATATAGCATATTAGATTTATAGTATATATTTTAATTACATGGTATAAAATTAAAAACAAATACAATTAAAACTAATTACCTATTTAAAAACAATTAATTAATAATAATAATAAAGAAACATAAGTAAAGAAAAATAAGACACATGCCGCAAAATGAACTTTTGGAAGGGGTGTTTTTTCTATAGATTTCTTTAATTTAAATTATTTACATTTCATTATGTGTTATTATAATTAGCATATTAGATATACATTATTTATACCGACACATATATCCTATACTATTAAACGAGCAATATTTGTATATATGTAAATATATACCTATGTACATATACTTGTAATCGCGTTCTCGAAAACGGCTCTAACGATTATGATGAAATTTGGAATATTTATTTATTACTTATTTAAACTTCTTTGCACATAGGTACAAAATGTATACAGTTGGCGGACTTAATGCCTAAAGGCATTCCCTACCAGTCAACCATAGGCCAAACAGAAAGAAAAATGAGTAGGTGCATCAATATCAGAAAGAAATATCAGGAAGAAGAATATGGAGGATTACGAGGTGAGAATTAGTGAGAAATCGATCTAGATAGGTCTCATATCTGGGAAAATTCTTTTTTACCTATTTATACCAAAGCTCGGTCGCCCATAGGTACTATAATTAATACTAAAACCTAAGTACCTAACTAGAGTACCTAATCAGTTCATTACTTATTTTATCATAAACGTTTCGAACGCAACGTTTCTGAAAGTTTTCAACGATCGGTGCTTAAGTATAAGTCGTTTTTGAGATTAGCAGCCGAAATCTTATGAATACCTAATTAAACGTAACCACAATAATGTTAATCCAAGTAAAATAAACCTGCTAGTCTCAATAAAATTATATCTTACAAAGGTTAAGTTGACTCGGTTGAGGTCGCGAGACTCCCGAGATATTCGCTGTCGTCACATCACCCTACTCTACCCTACTTTAGGGGTTAGTATAAGGAGACCCGGCGGGGGGCCTGGGGGCCTACTTGCTCGGGGAGGGGGGCTAGCCTGACCTTACGCAACCTTGGCAAGGTCAGGTCCAAATAAAACATTGCGTAGGCTTGTATTCGGGAGTAATAAGATCTTTATCAAAGTTAGGTAAGTCCATACTATATAGGTACTTACTATCCACGAAAGAAGTAAGTCTGCTTGTCTGTCTGTCTGCTTGCTACCTTGGATCTTCATGCTTAAACCACTGGACCTATTTAGATGAAATTTGGTATAGCGATACGAGTAATTGTAGTACCGGGGAATGGAGTCTTGCTCAACAGAAAACGAGTGAGTTTATGTATGTAAAGTTCTAGGTGGGAACACATTTATGAAAAAATGCGTAAGTGTTAAAATACTTAGCAGTACCTACTAACTTAGTTTTTTTTACCCAAAACATTGATAAGCAACATAGCAGGTCAACACTCTACTCAGTGACTATCGCTTGCTTTAATGTTGTTCGTCATTTAATAAGTATGTAGGTACATACACTCAACAGCACTGAATTCGGGTCACTTTGTACCTAGGTAGGTATAGCATTTTCCATACAAAGAGACCCGAATTAATTGCTGTTGAGTGTAGTTACTATATCGGTTCCCATATCCACAAAACGCACAATTTTGACTACGGACTGTTAAAATTGCCGCTCGAGAAAAATCGTTGGTTTTTTAATCGTTTCATAAGTTGGTCGACTATGACTCGTTGTACTTAGCAACCCGCAATATTTTTTACATCACCCTTGGCCGTAAAGTGGGATTTTCTGCCCGCTACGCGGAGAGAAAATCTCACTTCTTGGCCAAGGCAAGACGTAAAACTTTTGACAAACCATGCACGGGCGGTAATTCGTAAAGCCCCAGATCGCATATTTATGGAAACAGAAACCTGCGATCTGGGACATTTAGGAATTCACCACCCTAGGTGTGTAATGTACTATTAAATACCTATTCAACGATATGCCGCACCATGGGGTACGCAAGAAAAAAAATACATCCCCACTTTACGAGTAGAGGAGGTAAGTACCCTATAAAAAAATATATATTTCAAAATTTTATTATACCACTTTGTTAGCGTAACTAATATGTATAATTCATGCCAAATTACAGCTTTCTAGAACTAAGCATCTCCGAGCAATAGTGCGGACAGACGGACGGACATGGCGAAACTATAAGGGTTCCTTGTGGACTTCGGAACCCTATCATTTCATAAGTCGACTATGACTCGTAAATTTGTACAGCCTACTTAGCTGTGATAGTTTTCCTTTCAACTACGTTATATATGCCACAACCGTGATTTTTTTCAACCATCCAAATACCACCATTTAGTTGGCAGGGGGGGGGGACACGTGACTCTAGCAAAAAATAGCACTTTAAAGCTTAATATTTCACAAACTCATCACTTAATCAAAGAGTGGTTTTAACAAACCCACAATATTTTTTACATCACCCTTGGTCATAAAGTGGGATTTTCTGCCCGCTACGCGGAGAGAAAATCTCACTTCTTGGCCAAGGCAAGACGTAAAACTTTTGACAAACCACGGGCGGTAATTCGTAAAGCCCCAGATCGCATATTTATGGCCCTCACCTTCGGTTCGGGCCACAGAAACCTGCGATCTGGGACATTTACGAATTCACCACCCTAGGTCTGTAATGTACTATTTAAGACCTATTCAAAGATATACCGCACCATGCGGTACGCAAGAAAAAAACATTACATCCCCACTTTACGAGTAGGGGAGGTACCCTATAAAAAAAATTATTTCAAAATTTTATTGTACCACTTTGTCAGCGTAACTAATATGTATATTCATGCCAAATTACAGCTTTCTAGAACTAAGCATCTCCGAGCAATAGTGCGGACAGACGGACGGACGGACGGACATGGCGAAACTATAAGGGTTCCTTGTGGACTTCGGAACCCTAAAAAACCAATGATATTTCTCGAGCGGCAGGGGCGTCGGGCGGGCACGTCATACCACAGGCTAGCTAGATGCTAATAAAATAAGTCTTAGAAAGGTACTGTGGGCATCGTCAACTTCGGAACCCTATAGGTACTTTGCGCGTTTTTTCTAGGTTGGTAAGATAGGTCTGCTAAGAACTAAACCAGGGAGGCCATTCGGAGCGCAAAAACGATTTCTCATAGGGAATCTATAGGGGACTTTTGACGTTGAATTTGACGTAGATAGGTATATTCTCCATGAAATCCCTTTTGCGCCCCGAGGCCACTGAAACTCCTGAAATTTTCTCTGGTCGATATTTTATTGCTCTTCCACGCATTAACTACTGAACGAGTTTTGCTGCAATTTGGTATGGGTGGGTATAGATAGGTACTGGAATAATACATGATGAATGAAATGGTCTAAGTTTATAATCCGATATTCCCCTGAGACTGGGTTTTCCGTGGATAACACCTCGGTGTACTTAGCTGAACACCCTAACCACTAAGTACACGATTTTCAATCACGGTGCTTTCCGAAAATTTGCAGTGAATGACATCAATTACTGATTAGCTTCGTCGATCTGTGTCTGTCACACATATTAGGGAACATAATGTTTATGTATCAAATTTTTGCATGTCTGCGTGTATTTTTAGTGGTGGGCGTCGGGCGGCGCGACCTTGTGGAGGAGACGGCGCCCAGACCAAGGTTCAGAATTTCACTTAACGAACAGTGTGAGTTAATTTACATTGCAGGTATTGTATGTGGAGTGTCTAAAGGTAGCACTGTCGCCGCAGCAATGTATATCGCGTGCTCCGACGCGGTCGCTCGGTGTGCGCTCGCGCATGGGGCGGCGTCCAGTGTGCGCCACTAGTCCGCTCGCCAATTTTGCACAGCACAAGTTCATCGACTCTTCACGTAGTCACCAAGCGTGTAACAAACGGAGGAGGCATTTTAACATAATCATTTTGAGTTAATGGAGCGACACGATTTATTAGACTTGTAAGAACGATCTAACTTTGCGTTTGAATTTTTATTAAAGTCCCGGCATAAAGAACCAGTAAAGAGAGGTTAACTACATTTTTAACAAAACTTTAAACTATCTCTATCTAATTACATTTAGAGAAAAATTCTTATCCTCTACATGAATTCATGGGGTAACAAATTATATTGGTATTTTATTTAATTTTTGACTGTTTTCAGTTTGTTGCTACGCGTTAGGACGCTACTAGGGTAGGTCCATGTTTAGATATAAGTAAGTTTGTACTTACTGGGTTACTTATTTTAAGAGCATTTTAAAGGATTAAATGATTACTGATTACTTTAAATAATTACGTGTTCTACAAGTTTACGAGCTATTATAGGGCTAATTAAACTAATAAACGTAAAGAGTCAAGTGATATAGAATGAAGGAAAACACCGTGAAGAAACCTGCACGCATCCGCGAAGTAATTCAAAGATGTGTGTGAAGTCCCCAATCTCGTGATGAGAGGAGGCCTGTGCCCAACTGCTGGGCACAGGCACAGACGCAAGTAGGCTGTAGTAGTAGTAGTAGATATAGAATGAATAAGAACACAAAGTAAGTACGCTGCGCCGCTCTAGGTACCGCATACAATCGTTCTTTATACTTTCAGACATCTCAGTAAGAATTATCACACCCACATGGAAAATCAATTGTGTAGTCACATTTGGAGACACGCACACACGCGGGCTCCTGACCTATTTAGGCCACATTGGAGCATTATTAATGACAAATAAATGAAGGATGTCCTATGTTCGTTCAAGAATCTCAAGATCATGTCGTAATCTTGCCTTACTTTATCACGGAGAGAGCATTGAAAAAATAATGCACCTGACTTTAATTTAACGGCTCTCTTACTATTCTTATTAGGTAGACATTAGACACATTTCTATTTTTGCAGTTTGTTATAATTTATGAATCACGCAGTCTATATCATACCTAGAGATCTTCTACTATCTAAAGTCCCGCGCCTTCACATTTTAAAACGCTACTATGTATTTAAAAAGCACCACCAACACTCTCAACATATGTGTGCGTGCTGAGACAGCCATCAACTATGCGTTGAGAGTGTTGGTGGTGCTTTTTAAATAATAATTTTTAAAAACAAGCGTTTTGAAAATGTGAAGGCGCGGGACTTTAGATAGTAGAAGATCTCTATGCGTTACGTATCAATTAAGATTAGGTTCGCTTTGGAACTTGATGTTGGATGGTAAAAAATAAATATGTTATGTGTATGTCGATGTTTTGTGAATGAAAAAGTATACTAAAATCGCACCGATTAATATTACTAATCTTACCTAAGTACCTACCTACGCGAATTAGAGCGAATAAGAGTCTTAAGTACGTGCTTCTATTTTTGCATTCCAAAATCTACAAAAACTTTACTAATAAATAGTGGTAAGTACTTGGGCTTTGAGAAATCTAATCTCAAGCAATGGGTCCAGGAAGCTTTGGTAAAGTCATTTCTGAGGTGTAAAAGTGCCCCATTGTGGGTAATTAGCTGAATAAATGATTGATTTGGTTTGATTAAAACTTGACTAGGTACTTCTTTCTCCTACAAAATTTTTGGGCCGTGAACGAACGAGACTGAGAAAATCTAATGAAGCTAAAAATACCGAGAAAAGGCGACTGATTTACCTCTGTAACCTTAATTGCTTAGGATTTTAATAACATAAGTGTACCGCAGGGTACGGTTTTAGGGCACGCTCGCGATCAAGCGGAACCTCATTCAAGTTTATAAATAGGGATAAGGGATTTCCCATGTCCCTAAATTATAACGAATCGTTATACCAATCACTATCTCCCTATTTAGCACAGATTCTAAAGGAATATTAACCCAATAGAGTCCTTAAAATTGGAGAGGATAAAATTTCCTGAATAGCTCAATAGGGGATCCATATACCTAATCCCTATTTTGAACTTGAACGAGGGCCTCAGCTTTTTAACGTAGAAAAGAATTAGATTTACTAAATGTAAAGTATGCTATACTGATGTATACCTAGAGCTTTGTCATTCGACCATTTAGAAAATTTGCGTAAACAAAGAAACAAGTTCAGTTTGAAGAATAAACAAACGGTCAAGAAGCTTACTCACTGCGTGTCTTAGTGCCTATTCTTAGTACCATTCGGTCGTCGAACTATCAATAAACTTACGTTTTTCCTTGTCCAGACCTTCGTCCCATTAAATAGTTCTAGGGCAAATAAATGGATTAATTAATAGTATGTACATACTTTGTTTTAAGGACGTTGCAATAATTTTAATTAGTACTTTTAAGGGATGAAAATATGAGATTGGGCAACTAAACAGCTATTAGATTATAGGTAGCTATGTAGTTCTAAAATGATGAGTTAAGAATTGTAAAATGTTCTACTCGAGTCGACTTATACTGACACTCACAATGAACTGCTGTGGTATTGCATTTGGTCATTGGTTTGCGATACCCAAGATGACAAGTGGCTATTATTCGAAGTCTTAAAATAGGGATCTCCCCGCTCCCTATAGGATCGCTCACGGGTCTCGTGAACTTTAAGCAGATAGATTTAAAGTTCAACTTGACGCGTGAGCGATCTTATAGGGAACAGGGAGATTTAAGTCTTAGTTTTTTTAAGACTTCGAATATAGCCACAGCAGTGGCGTGCACTCCATACAGACAAAAAGCAGTGGCGTGCACTCCATACAGACAAAAAGACACTGTCTACCCTACCCCAACGTTATCTAATTTGCTTTATTATGATACCTAATAGCTTCATCTACATATAAAATATCAGTGCATTACGCATTAACTTAAATTCTTAAATCACAAAACAGCTTCATCTATCGGGTCATCATCGTATCCTTTGTACTGTTCTGTACTCGATATTTACATCCGAAGACAGTCGCAATTTCAATACTAGCGCGCGTTCAACGAGAAAGACGGACACTATTCTGTCTTCCGCCCGGAAACGTTCAAAGCGTACATCATCATATTGGCAGTGTGCACGACGACAGCGCCAACTAGCGGGAGGCGTATGAACCAAACGCACGCATCCCGGCGGAGTTTAGACATGTCTTTTCGAAGTAATCGCAGCGCATGCCGTGGCAAAAATTGGAACAAACGGAAAGTCGGGAAGGAGTAGGAAGCTTTCCATGCAATTTTTTGCTATGCATTTTGTATGTATGGTTGTTTAATATTATTTGTCGTTTTCCTATTTATCTGTTTTGATTATTAAATTATATTTCGGCTGAAATGATGTTGTTTGGTTTGTTCTTTGAAAATATTGATAGTCGTAACCAGGAAAGTTTTTTTACAATGAATATTTTGAAAAAAAAACTGCGGTAATTATTTAGTGGGTCTGTGCTGTGCATGTACCTATGAACCATTGAAAATGGTTCTTTTTTAAAACTTTCTTTTATCAAGTTTTAATCGAATAAGGCCGGTGTAGGTACAATCGGCAAGATAATCGAGTTTGAATACGAATTACTAATACTATTCTTGGCCCCCGGGGTGCACTGATTATTCTGCTTCCATTGTTTAGATACATATGAGGATATTTGGATTGATATAAATATACGCCATTATTAATCGAAAAGACGAGAAAATATGCTGAATAGGTATCTATTTGGGAAGTCTAATATTATTTTATATTTTGTTGTCTACCCTGTCTAAAAGCTCTGTGCACGCCACTGACAAAAAGACACTGTCTACCCTACCCCAACGTTATCTAATTTGCTTTATTATGATACCTAATAGCTTCATCTACATATAAAATATCAGTGCATTACGCATTAACTTAAATTCTTAAATCACAAAACAGCTTCATCTATCGGGTCATCATCGTATCCTTTGTACTGTTCTGTACTCGATATTTACATCCGAAGACAGTCGCAATTTCAATACTAGCGCGCGTTCAACGAGAAAGACGGACACTATTCTGTCTTCCGCCCGGAAACGTTCAAAGCGTACATCATCATATTGGCAGTGTGCACGACGACAGCGCCAACTAGCGGGAGGCGTATGAACCAAACGCACGCATCCCGGCGGAGTTTAGACATGTCTTTTCGAAGTAATCGCAGCGCATGCCGTGGCAGAAATTGGAACAAACGGAAAGTCGGGAAGGAGTAGGAAGCTTTCCATGCAATTTTTTGCTATGCATTTTGTATGTATGGTTGTTTAATATTATTTGTCGTTTTCCTATTTATCTGTTTTGATTATTAAATTATATTTCGGCTGAAATGATGTTGTTTGGTTTGTTCTTTGAAAATATTGATAGTCGTAACCAGGAAAGTTTTTTTACAATGAATATTTTGAAAAAAAAACTGCGGTAATTATTTAGTGGGTCTGTGCTGTGCATGTACCTATGAACCATTGAAAATGGTTCTTTTTTAAAACTTTCTTTTATCAAGTTTTAATCGAATAAGGCCGGTGTAGGTACAATCGGCAAGATAATCGAGTTTGAATACGAATTACTAATACTATTCTTGGCCCCCGGGGTGCACTGATTATTCTGCTTCCATTGTTTAGATACATATGAGGATATTTGGATTGATATAAATATACGCCATTATTAATCGAAAAGACGAGAAAATATGCTGAATAGGTATCTATTTGGGAAGTCTAATATTATTTTATATTTTGTTGTCTACCCTGTCTAAAAGCTCTGTGCACGCCACTGAGCCACAGGGTCTCTATTCGAAGTTTTAAATAGGGTAAGAGACATTCACAATCCCTGCGCTCACGCGTCACTGCGCTGCGGCGCGTGAGCGTAGGGATTGCGAATGTCTCTTTTCCTATTTAAAACTTCGAATAGAGCCACAGGAGTTATCGATACGAACTAGTGCACCACTCGTATTCAGTCAGTTCCGATGACGACCGCTTCTGCAATCAATTGGCCAATCTCAAAGAGCCTGATGGTTCTAGTTTTTTCTTGACTTGGCGGATCACTTTGTCGCGCTCTCTATTTTCCAATCTTTGTTTCCAACTCTTTTTTTAAACTGAACTTTGATAACATTCCTATAGGAATACTATATAGTATCGAAGTATAAAATTAGACCTTCAACCGAGACTGAAGATTCGACGGGCGTCTCTTCGAGTTCCCGAAGTGATTCTATAGCGGACGGGGGAATCACCCTTCGCTTCTCGGATATTCCTGTCATTCGGGACGTCAAAAGTGACTGCTAAGTGAGTCAGTAAATCCCAAGTTCCAAACGTGGTTGGGCGCATCAAGTTCTAGATAGCTGACCCCACTCAGTTCAATCATGGATAAAGTTGCGCTTCTTGGAATTGTAGGTATTGTACTTACGAATAATTTGCTCTCTCGCAAGAATTGGGAGACTGTCTGCTTTTAATATATGGGATATATGGGAAATCCTATATTCGTATGTAGGTACGGTCTCGAAGGAGGCCCCTGGTGCTTTATTCGAAATCGAGACTATATCTATACGAATTACGAATACAGTTTATATTTCGAATAGAATCCCAATGGAATATTTGAAAAAAGACCTTCTGCTGAGCTTGTTGCGGCGCTTCTTCTCAAACATGAGTCTAGGATGCGCTGGTAAATTCTTTTTCTGACGTGTAAAAGTGCACTTATGTGGCCAACTTGCTGAATATTAAATGATTGAATTTTGAATAGAATTTTGATGGATATATGGATCTACCGTATTCATTGCAAGAAAGTCGTTAAAATAATACTAAAGTAAAAAGTTTTGAAAGGATAATGTTAAATCGTGGTTTAGCAATTCGTAATTTAATGTCATTAAAGATATTCGGGTAAAACGTTACACTACATACTGCCCGCGGCTTCGCGCGAAGTATGCGTTTTTCCGGGGTAAATTCGCATGTATAATATAGCATTTAATACAACTTACTTACATTTCATTTAGTAAATTTTCTAGCCAATCTTGGCTCCGGCCGGGGTGTTGCTACCCAAAACCGGCCCTTGGAAGCGGCCGAGTTTTAACTGAGAGAAATTATCAATTGTCGTGGCCACTTGTGCAAAAACTGAGAGTGGAACAAAGTTCAATGACCCAAATTGCTAAATTTAAACTCCGAGATCGGTACACCGGTCGGCGCAAGTTTAACCAAGCCGGCGACGGCGCTATCTGCTTGGAATAGAGGCGAAAGTTCCCCGATTGTGTGCCCATTGTAGAGTGGCACGTTGCCGCCTCGGTCTTGTATTGTATCTAAGTACCTATCTCATCGTCTGAATCGGTTAGAGGTAGCAAATTTAAAAATAGGCCTTTGAAATTGTCTTTTAAATATAAGTTAGGTTAGGTACAATGTTTTGGTCCTTCGAGTCAGGTTCAGGAAATTTTGTCGGAAATATTAGATTAATCTAGTGAGTATTTCTTTTCCAATAAAAGGTAAGTATTTCAGTGAAATGACACTCTGTGAGGCGCTCTAAGCAATTACAGAACTTCTAGGTACTTAGTTTGAAGAATAATTAAACTAATTTCTAAAATTAATTAGGCGCAGGCGCACCCCGATTGCGCCAATACTGAAAGGAAAAAAACAAAATGATTTTTTTAAATTATTATTACCACACCTGATGGAAAGTAATGATAGGGTCTAAGGTGGAACACGCTTACCCAGAAGATGCCTATTCACTCTAGACTTGAATACACCAACAAGATTATAGGAACTGGGAAACAAACGCAGGGAGGGAATTCCAAAGTTTAGCAGTGCAAACAAGAACTTACTAGACTAGAGGTGAGTACAGTCGAGTTCGCCAATATATACACACTTTTGCACCTTACCACGTTGTAATAAGGTCCAAAAGTGTACACAATTAATGAACTCGACTATACAAGGTACAAAAAGTGCGAATAAGAGAACTCTAGGGTTAAAGTATGTGGTATTGTTAATTCACAATGAGCCCGTTGAGCTCGATGAAAAGCGGCGGCCCAATTTCTTCGCTCCGATTTGTTAATTCGTTCAGAAGAACGAATACGCAGAAGCGTAGGAGTCGGTCGTGTCGTGACATTCGCAGGTCGATCCGTTTAAATCCGCGGCGCAAACATTTCGGACCATTACACGGTTTAGCAGGAGAAAATAGATTCAAAATTCAATCATTTATTCAGCAAATTGGCCACATATTTTTACACGTCAGAAGAAGAATTTACCAGATGCATCTGCTATCGGTCCTGTAACCAGGGGATCTACTTCTACACCAACTTAGTTAACTATAAGTACCTAAAGACGAACGGTTTGTTTGTCGCGTGGAAAACTCGATCCTGTGCGAATATTGGTATAAAGTATGTATGTAGTCTAAGTAAAAAAAAAAAGTATAAGTGGTATAAGTAAGTATATGCATCTCATTAGGTTTTGATCTTGTACTAAATTTCTAGACTCTAGAATTTTTAGTCATCGTTGCTGTTTTATTAATTAAGTCTTAAATTTCTAATTTTAGTGCACATGTAAATTAACCCCAAAAACCTATAATTGATTTGGTACCTAACTAAAACAACCCTTGCAATTGTATCCATTATTAGCTGTTGGTTTTTTAAATAAATAAAAAGTGGTAGGCTATCCTATGTTGTTCCCAGGGTCTCAAAATACAATAGCTCCACCTAGTGATAAAATCCATAGCCCATTCAGGGTCCTCGATCTCTCATATCCCTAAATACCTGTAAAAAATTATTCAAAAAAGACAAAGTTAAAAAAAAAAAAAAAAAACTAGATAAAGAGTGTACCTCGCGCCGGCAGCTTTCTCGCGCAAAGACTGGCTCTTGCCATACAGCGAGGGAATACTGCCTGCGTGATGGGAACCCTTCCAAAAGGCCCTAATTTAGGTGTTTAATTTATTTCCGTAAACACATACATTTTTAAATGCCATTTGTAGTTTATTTTTATTTTTTCCTAAATACCTAGTGATTCATAATTTCACTAATTAGCAAGATTTTATATAATTTAACGAGCTATTTGGGGGAATGGATCTCCTAAATTTCCATTTTAAGGACTCGATTGGGATAATATTACAATAAAATCCGCTAGATAGGGAGATAATATATAATATCTTGGGACATTTCACACATATTGACCTAGCGCCAAACTAAGCAAGGCTTGTATTATGGGTGCTAGACAACGATATAAATACTTATATAGAGAAATACATACATATATAAATACTACACATCCATGACTCGAGTACAAACATTCGTGCTCATCAAACTCACAAAGTTTGCCCCGAGCGGGACTCGAACCCGCGACCTTCGGATCAGAAGGCAGGGTCACTACCAAATGGACCGATCCGGTCGTCATTAGTAGTATTAATTTAGGTTACTTATGAATATAAACTCCAATGAGGCTCAAGGTAAATAGGCAGAGGCTGGGAAGTGGGATCTAGGTTACACGCGCCGTGACGCCATGATTCTTGAAAACTAGACCGCCTCCAACATAGGCGTATTCGGATTCTTCTAGACCCGAAATATGTATAATACTCATACTCATACTCATTTATTGATAATAATAGGTATTACATGTCAAATTGGTACATTATCACTTAGAGATCTTCTACTATCTAAAGTCCCGCGCCTTCACATTTCAAAACGCTTCAATGTATTTAAAAAGCACCACCAACACTCTCAACACATGTGTGCGTGCTGAGACAGACATCAACTATACGTTGAGAGTGTTGGTGATGCTTTTTAAATAATAATAAAAAAAATTAAGCGTTTTGAAACGTGAAGGCGCGGGACTTTAGATGGTAGAAGATCTCTACAAGCATAATTATTAATTATTAAACATACTGATATTACTAGCTTCGCCCACGCGGAATTCGGTTAGCGCGTTCCCGCGTGAACTATGCGTTTTTCTGGGATAAAAAGTAGCATATGTCTTTTCCCGGGATCCCACTATCTCCATGCCAAATTTCATCTCAATTGGTCCAGCGGTTGAAGCGTGAAGAGGTAACATACAGCCAGACAGACAGAGTTACTTTCGCATATATAATATTAGTATGGATATGGATAGTATGGATTTATAATGAACTTCATGAATAACAAGACTTCTTACCTATTTAAAAAATAAAACTAAATACACAGCTCAAATTACCGGACGGATCGAACTAAAAACTACACTCCCTAAGCTAATTGTGATCGTAACATCAGACACGCGTTGAGAAAGGATTTTTTAAATAGATCGGTTATCAAATAGGATTTAAAATGTAAGTGTCTACAGTGTACGACTAAACTGCTGAAACTGATTTGTATTTAAAAAAGCTGAAACTGCAGTTCCATGGAACCGGGATGATACCTATTTGGTACATACCATAAGATTGGATCGGTTCACTTGACACCGCTCTTCAGGCTGTCGGAGTTTGAAGGCAGTTTTTATTTTAACAGCCTCGAAGAAAAAATAAGGGGTTCTCAACTCGTCTTCCGGGCCCAATCCGAAGATATGACATTTCGATTAAAAAGTACCCAACTATCGCAATCGGTTCAGAATTGACGGAGTAATCGAATCGAACGAACCTAGGTACACTTACAAAAAAAACATACTGACAAACTGAGAACCTCCTCTATGGAGTGTGGAATGTGTCTTGGTAAATAGTGCAATCTTATATGGCGAAACAGTTGAAAACGTAACCAGCGGATTTGATAAGCAACAAAACAAAACACACTCTCCTCACAACCGTTTTCGCCTCAGCAGCGCTCCTTTACTTCAACCCTCCATAACCTCCTCCTTTTTTGAAGTCGGTTAAAACTAAAATACATGGCAAAACGGAGAGTTGGCATTGTAAAAGAGATCATGCCCAATTCCTGGCAGTCAAGATCGGAAAAATGTCATAAAGTGAGGAAGTAATTGTCCATTGTTCGCGTTGCAACCAAAGCGAGACATCCGCTATTCGACGCTTTTAAGAGGATCGGACGGGTCACCCTACACCGGTTACCTTACATTGTAACTGAATTTGTAAGTGTTCTTACGATCGCCACAAAGGATAAAGACTTGGATTGGACCTCTCAATCGACCAACCGTAATAGTTGACCTTTCGGGTAGGTATTATGCCAGCGATACTGATGCCGAATGCGACTTGTACCTTCAATCGTCAGTTAACACAGCAGCATTGTAACAAACTTTCGCGATACACACTCATATTAAACACACTAAAAACGGGACTTAATCGCGTAAAAAACGATTTATATTTTACCTCGACGTTTCGGCCGCGATGTAGCGGCCGTGGTCATGAGAAGACTGAAGTGACGGTATCAGCATAGTTTTCTTGTCGCGCGGTTGGTTTGAACTACCCGCACTTGATTTTCGGAATGTCAACAGGCCGGCAAACAACACCAACAATGTCCGCAGATATTTGTTTTTTAGAAATATAAATAGTTTTTAGTGTGTTTAATATGAGCAGCCTAGCAGTCGTGTCTATAGGCGCTACAATACGAGTCCTAAAGTATACCAATAGTTCCTAGGGCATCTTAGGCCTTAGGGTAGGCAACACATTCGGGATCTTGTATGGTTTCTTAATAAGAAATCTGAGATTTCGGTGTCCTTGGACTGTAGTGACGACCGCTTACCATCAGATGGCCTGTGCTGTGCCATACCACAGGGCGGACACGGCCTATAAAAGCACGATTTCGAACACAATTTGAATGAAGTGTCAGTGTTGCGTGCGAGGATGTCTGTACACTTGTAAATGGGTGTGTACGCGGGCCAATGATTCGCTCTCCATTTCCGAATGAAACAAATGCCGGTAAGGGCGAGTTGGGCGCGAGTTGCGCGCCGGCTAGATTCAGGCGGGTGTTTCCGTGGCCATTCTGTATGTAGACCTACTAGTGTCTCTCCTTACCATCAAAGCATTACAGTGCTGAACCTAAACTTCAAGTTTAAAGTTTAACTTGAGCGCCGTGACGCTTTGCCGGTAGTGATACGGAGGACGGTGAAGTTCCCTTTCCCTATGTTAACTACGTTTCGAATAGAGCCTTGTCAAACTCAGGTAGTTAATTAATAAAAATTGTCAGCATATATCCGGCTACACCAGAAGGAGGCTTAGTTAAATTTGTGTTCACTATGGTGGCTAGGGGCTAATCCTTCTCAGCTGGCGAGTGACAAACAGGGACTGTATTCGAAGTCTTAAATAGGGACAGGGAGATTCCCTATAGCATCGCTCACGCATCGCGTCGTTAAATTGCAACTGAACTTTAAGCAACTAGATTTAAAGTTCAACTTGAGCGCCGTGACGCGTGAACAATCCTATAGCCTACAAACGACAGGTTTGGCTCAGTTGGTAGTGACCCTGCCCACTGTTGCGACTGTCGCGGGTTCGAATCCTTCTCGGGGCAAACTTTGTGTGATGAGCACAAATGTTTGTACTCGAGTCATGGATGTTTAGTATTTATATATGTATGTATTTCTTTATATAAGTATTTATATCGTTGTCTAGTACCCATAGTACAAGCTTTGCTTAGTTTGGGGCTAGGTCAATTTGTGTGAAATGTTCCAAGATATTTATTTTATTTATTTATAGCCTATAGGGAAGGAAGATCTCTATTTAAGACTTCGAATATAGCCCCAGTTCAAACTGGACTTACAAAGCGATCCAAGTAAGGCTGCGCTGCGCGTGCGTCGGCGTTGAGTCACTTCCGACGCAGATTCCTGCGCCTGACGTCACGGGGTAGCTAGCGCCCGCGCCGGCCGGAGTGACACATCGCTATTTTAAACTACATTCCTATTGGTCGGCCCAATGGGTCTAAACGTCTAAAATAGAGTTGACTTGGTATTGACTTCTTACCTAGCCGTGGTGGCCTAGTGGTTCGACTTACCGCCTCTCATGCAGAGGGTCGGGGGTTCGATTCCGGCTCACACCTCTAAGTCCTTAATTATAATAGATCAATGTTTCGAACACAATTCGAATGAAGAGTCAATGTTTGCGTGCGAGGACGTCTGTACACTTGTATATGTGTGTGTACCAACTACGCGGGCCAGTGATCAACTCTCCATCTCCGGATGAAACAAATGACGGTAAGGGCGAGTTGGGCGCGATTTGTGCGCCGGCTAGATTCAGGCGGGTGATTCCGTGGCTATTCTGTATGTAGTACTATTAAATATTCTGTGCTTTAGCTCAAACCCCGGAAGCCGTGGTGGCCTAGTGGTTCGACCTACCGCCTCTCATGCCGAGGATCGGGGGTTCTATTCCGGCTCTCACCTCTAAGTTTACTTATGTGTGAAATTAAATTTGAATTTACCACTGAGCCTTTTTGGTGAAGGAAAACATCGTGAGGAATCCTGCACGCGTTTGCAAAGTAATTCAAAGATGTGTGTGAAGTCCACAATTCGCACTGAGTCCGCGTGGGGACTATAGCCCAAACCCTCTCGTGATGAGAGGAGGCCTGTGCCCAGCAGTGGGACACAAATAGGCTGTAGTAGTAGAGCTTCTTACCTAGAGGGGAGTGATACCCATTCAGCTTCTGACCCAAATATATATGATCTTGTCCTTGCAGATCAATCGTTTCAGGTCTTTCAGGGCAATTTTAAGGCGACAACTATACTATAGATACGAGTACATACAGGGGTGGGGGGGCAGCGGATCAAATGAATGAAAATTAATGAATTTACTTTCATTACCTACTTTTTAGGTTAGGTACGGTACGCCACAAAAGAGGGATGTTAAAAAAAGTTTGACGTGCATGTGGTATCCATACTAATATTATAAATGCGAAGTAACTCTGTCTGTCTGTTACCTATTCACGCTTCAACCGCTGGACCCATTCAGATGAAATTTGGCATTGAGATAGTTAGAGTCCCGGGAAAGGACATATTATAGTCTACTTTTTACCCCGGAAAAGCGCATAGTTCCCGCGGGAACGCGATAACTGAATTCCACGTGGGCGAAGTCGCGGGCAGAAGCTAGTGTGTGTATGTTTGTGTTTTCACAGCTGATGTCGTGTGTCGTCGATGTGAATGGGAGATTTTGAAAACTTCAATTTAGAGCTGCCTGAAATGGTCAGTGGCGTACCTAGGTAAGACTAAGGGGCAAGGCGGGGCAGTGTCCCAGGGCCACCGATTTCAGGGGGTAAAAAAGGCCCACCAAGCTCTGAAAGATCCCCCATTTTCCACTGGAAATGGTTGAAGCTGTAACTCCTCGTGCTCGACACGCACTTGGCCGCTTTTTTTAAGAAACCCGTTGCTGTTGGATCGTTGATCTTTGTGTTAAATATTAATGCAATGAGCGGCAAAAACGTCGAGTTCCGGACGCGTGGCGGCGCGGTAAGAACGCGCGCCGACGCGCCGTGACGCGTTTTTCTAATTAATTGCACGCTGCGCACGCGCACGCGACGCGTTGTTTACTATTGCATTGTGCATTATCGGAAGCGGTGCACGCGAGGAACGAGCTTAGGGGATTAGGAAAGGGAGCCGTATGTAAGGGATCGTTTACAACTGTTCATTATCATCATCCATTAGATTTCCTAAATAGAGTCCTTAAATTTGAAATAGGAGATCCACTTGACAGGGAGATAGTGAATCGTTAAGGGATATCCCTAAATAATAACGATTCATATCTCAACAGGTATTCCCTATATTTACGAACTAATGAGGCCCTGCCATTTGGTACCTATTAATATTAGCAGTACATAACTAAAGTAGTTGCAAAATCGGGAAAAGTTATGGTTCCAAAATCGCGGACTCTTCCAATGTCACCCAAATTGATCTAGTACTTATTGACAGCCCAGACAGTCTGATCCACCACAACAATGATGGGATTAAACGAACTTACCTGAAGTGAAGTTCTATCCTGATTGTATGTAATATTTGTTTCGAATATAACTATGCAGCTTCGTCAGTCTTGCGGCCCAATTGACGCGTATTCAAAGCTAAATAAAAAGAAAATAACATCCTGGCAACACCAAACTGTCATTTAGTTCAGAGTACCAAGTTAAATGAATAATTAAGAAAGTAGTATTTAATTTATATTAAATACTACTTGACCCTCGGGAGGTGAGTGTTTATCCTACCCTCACCTGGGTGGGAGGGATATTCTTATATATTCGAAACAAATATTACATACAATCAGGATAGAACTTCACTTCAGGTAAGTTCGTTTAATCCCATCATTGTATGTAATATTTGTTTCGAATATAACTATGCAGGATGTTCAGAGAACAAAAAGTAATCATTCTCCAAACAAGACCTAAATAATACAATATTTATGAACTTATAAGTCTATTCTAACTAGACTATAGTCAATCATAAATAATTATATATGAAAGTTTAACCTTATATCCATGAATCTAAAGGATATACCTAGAATTGTCACCTACATACATTAACAGTTATCACAGAACAGACTCGTGGCTCATGTTCAGTTTGAATTCAAAAGTTCACTTCATTAAGTATAACAAACAATGTTTTATACATTTTTATGATTTAGTGATGTTAGCTCCATAGTAACACCTAAACAATGCAAGTGAAATAACAGATATCAGCAGGGCGAGCAGAATATGCTACACATTACATCATGTAACACATGGTTGTCTGTTCCACAACCATCTCCCGACCGTTAATGTAAATTGTCTCTTAATTTGAAGCTTTAAAATGTAACAAAAGTTGGTCGTTCCTATCCTATCATTTAAACTGTACAACACAACTAGAGTTCCTGAGCATTTGAGCAAGGAACCAAAACCAAAGAACTGGAAATTCCAGACACTGGACAAAATTTCTCAACTACCTACCTTGCTGTAAATATTACACAAATTAAGGTTTGAGGTATGGTAACCGAATCTCGAATGAGTAAACTTATGATTGTAATTATGATTAAGTAATAAGTAAGGAATAAATAATATAAAATTGTCGCTTTCTCTGAAGGTGATCCAAACGGTCGTTACTGTGACCGGTTGTGAATTTATTATTATAGATTACCAGCATAAGTTCTCATATGATGTATTCACATTCAACGTCAAAATTACAAGCTAGATACAGTTTTATTTATGGCATAAGTATAAGAACTCAAACAACAGGATTTTTTAACTGCCTATAAAATTCCTGAATAATTTATATAATTTATTACTTCATTGAACAGTGTTCATTCATCAAAAAAGTGCATATAGTACAGAACTTCTGGTGATAAATCATCTTCTGAAAGTCAGCTCCCGAAATTAAAGAGCTTGTAAAATATCTGAAATCAAATCAAATCCATGTATGTACCTTAGGGGTTCAACTACAGAAATCTGCTATCTGGATAAAGTTTCCATTACAGCCATTAGTTTCATTTCATTGGGAACTCGTAGTAGGCGTCGTAATTTATTTATATTTATTTTAAGTTAAAAATTCAATTTAGGGGTTATCACTTAAGGACCTCTCACACTCACAATCTACCCTTACGTTTAGAGCAACCCCTTACATCAAGTAATCAAGGTATTAAGTGAGCAGTAGTTTTCATAACATAAGTAGTATTTAATAAAAAATACGGTCCTGAGTGCCTGCTGCACAATTTGTATAATAGCTCATAAAGCGAATACATGAAGCTCCAATTACAAATATATATATATATATATATCGAGACCCGTCTGAAAAGCATCTTTAACAACACCTCAGATATTTGGATTTATCACTCATCATGCAAATGTGCATTTTAATGTTAATTCACTTTAAGTACTGTAATAGTAAGTATCGAACGTTTCGTTGTCTCTGCCTTCACCAACGGGAAGCAGGTATGAGCTTTTTGGTAAGTAATACCGACTGTGTGGTGGCAATCAAATTGATTAAGTATTGTTAGTTTCAACGAAACTAAATTCACCTTCAGAATTTGGCCATGTCAATAAAATCTTCCAGCGGAAGGCTACAGGACCATAATTTATTTATTTATTTATTTAATAAAGAATCACCTTCATAATCTGACCATGTCAACAAAATCTTCCAACGGAAGACTAAAGGACAATAATTGGTAATACGCTCTTTGTCAAAAGTGAATTACTAAAACAACACGAGCTTATAACTAAATACTTTCAACGAAAGTATACCATATCACAACGTGATACAGTCTCTCATGCTCATTCATAATATTACGAGTATGTACATTCAGTTTAAGCTTTCCAACGGAAGCTACTTTAAATTATAGTACTGTATTGTATATTCACTTTTATTAAAAATACTATTATTCTTTAATAATTTCCCAAATAAATATTTTCAACACTTTCATAACATAACTATGTCGGGAACTTCAGCAGAACCTGCTGGCTGCTCATTCCTGTACAATTTGTACATATATCCGAAAAAAAAGCAAATATTACATCTGCATGCTGAATGAGAACATATTACCAACCCTATTCAGAAAATTGGTAACGATAGTTTCAGCAGTTTTTAAGCTTATCGCTTGGCAATAAATGCTATATGAAATTTTTGCCGTCGGCATTTTAGCAGGAGGCAAATTTTTATGAAAAATAATAACCTGTCTGTACTCGAAGACCAGACTATGCGAGCAACATGTGCAAATAGCATAATTATTATAAATAATTACAAATTAATAATTCTACCAGGTATATGATAAGTTTGTTAGAAACTTAGAACAGTATGATATAAAATACCAACATGAAGGTTACCAGGGCCCAGCCCAGGGTATGTAGCCCAATCAGGACAAAAATAGCACCTGATAATACTAGCACTACTTAAGCCTTTTGTCATGGTCTATAGTCAAGGGTTGCAATATGTGCAGGACAGGAGTGATGGCTGATATTTGTCCATCTATATAAATATGATATTAGGATATCACTATGGGAACTGAGCCACTAATATACATAAGTCTTTTGAAACTGGCAGCACTCTTACTGCAGTTTACACCGTTGGTGTTTAAGATTGCTTATAATGTACTACTGTATGTACAATTCATATCTTGTGATAATTAAATTCTCAAGTTTTGTATCCCAGTAAAGTAACTGAAAATATTATTTCCATCCTGAAAAGGGCAATAATAATAATAAGCCTACGGAACGTAGACGACAAATGGGAGCATTCGACGCATTGCTATAATATTTTGCGCAGGCGTCCATATTTCTAATAGACCTCAAGTCCAGGTTACCATTACATTAAATGAATATGGGGTAATGAAAACAAAAATAAACAAATAATTGTAGTAAAATGACTTTATCCATGTGAGTACAAAAGAAAACAAGAATTTTTTCAAAAGTACCTTACCTACTTAGTAGAATTACCAGGTAGATCATTTAAAGGAAAAGAAAACTTATTACTAGGTTTATTGATAGTTATCGGAATTACTTCTATTTTCAGTAAGCAAAATAAATAAAGCCCATTGTCTAAATTTGTAATTTGGAAGGTTCGATTTCTAATCTAATCTAAAAATAAATCTCATAATATGACTACCAACATCATTACTAAAAACTGTATTATGTGGAAATACCTTTCCTCAAAAGACCATTAAGGTACTCAAAATAACAATAAAAATCCGGCCATGAAAGGTTGGAATGCTTAGAAAGTCCTCAAGTCAAGAATATTGTCTCTAATTTTTAATACATTAACAATGTATAATTATTAAGTTTTTAACCACTTTTATTTCTTGTCATTAACTTTAGATTTGGTACATACTCATGTGCCTCTTTAAACCTAAACATTTTATTACTAAATGTTATTTTTAAGTATGTCTATCTTACTCATGCATACATATGCTAAGCTGTACGCTTGTTACTTAGTTCAGTAACTAACTTATGTATCATCAACATCAAATGTCTGATTGACATTGTGACCTAAAAAGCTTGTTAATACTTGGTAAGAAATAGTACCTATATGTGCATGTGCAATGATTGTCAGCGTGTCTAACATTTACATATAATGCAAATAAATATTTACTGTCTAAATGGGTTATCTAAATATGCTTTATATTCTCATATTATAGTCTACAGGACACAGTAATTCAGGGGAGACCCTCCAATATACAACATCTCACAACATCAAACTAAAAAATCAAGTAAATAGGTATTATGAGTTCCAATAAGTTCGGGTGATCAATATTTTAAGAACTTTAAAATATATGATAGAAATTGGTTCTGATCTTTAAAATTTGCAATATATTACTAAAGACTACCAAGTTTTTAATTTCACTGATCATTTTCTGTACATTTTTAAGTAGGTAATAAAAATGTTTGAAAGGGTTTTTGAAAAACAACAATCTTATGCCTAGAACTAGAACATACAGTTAAATTAATCAACTGAGGCCCATTATTTGGGTGTTCTTATGCATAAATGCATATAGTATCGAGTATTAAAACCATATGTATAAAGATGTACTATTTATTTACCTAGCGGTGCGGAACACTGCATCATAATATAAGTCTGTGACTGTAAGAATAGATAGTCATGCCAGAAAGGAACTGCAATAGCTACGATCTTTGATATGGGTGTCCTTCGTATGGAATGGACACCCTTTGATTTCAATAAAGGTACTGGCCACCCAAATCATCTGGAGGTGTTTCAGCATCTTTACTATTTATTTGACAAAAGATATATCATGCACTGGCATATAAAACAAGTCTATGTATAGTATATAAGCTACTCGTTCAACTCACTGTTTGAAATACCCTATTTAGACTGTTTGATGTTCGGTTCGGCAGTAGCGAAAAATTATAACCTAACTTTTGAAGAACGAAAATATAGATCGCTTCATTGTTTGTTTTATTATGATAAATAGATTATGTAGATAGCCACGAGTCTGTTTTTCAAATAGGTATTTACATACTCACTCACTTAAGTATCTTTCATTTTGGGGACCCAAAGTAGGTACACCGATACTGTTGCACTGCACAAGGAGGGATTTCGACCATATATGTTGTAGTCCACACTTATTTCAAGTTTTATATTCATTTGCAACTGTTGAATCATCCTTTTTAGCAAGTTTTATAGAATAAAATAATTAAAAACTTGGATATCAACAAAAAAAAATCGCGTCGGAGGGCGCGAGAACTAAGAATGACAGTTTGGTGTTGCCAGGATGTTATTTTCTTTTTATTTAGCTTTGAATACGCGTCAATTGGGCCGCAAGACTGACGAAGCTGCATAGTTATATTCGAAACAAATATTACATACAACCCATCTTACGTCCCACTGCTGTACCTACACGGCCTGCTCTCATCACGACAGGGTTTAGAGGGCTATAGTCCCCACGAAACAGGCTCAAGGAGAATTTTAGGTACTTCATAGGTACTTAGTAGGTATATATATATATACCTACTTCATCGAAGCATGCAGTATTCCTCGTGATTTCGACATAGAAAAGAAAAAACGTAACAACACAAGTGCTGTTATGGGAAGTAGGTACCTAGGTAATTGTAGAATGTAAACTTTTTTTTAGGTTTATTATGTAGGTTCTTATAAGTACTTATTTCTTTGTATAAATAAGATGCTTGAATGAAAAAATAGGGAATAAAAGTACAAGGGCCTTTTTTTTAGGTTTATTATGTAGGTTCTTATAAGTACTTATTTCTTTGTATAAATAAGATGCTTGAATGAAAAAATAGGGAATAAAAGTACAAGGGCTATATTCGATACGGTATGTAGGGATAGGGAGAGAACTTCCTTAACATTTTCTCCCTTTAGTTAGCGAGATGTATTATAGTACGAATATACTGGTGTTATACTAACCATCAGGAAGCCTATATCCTATGCGAAGTCTTAAAATAGGGATCTCGCCTTTCCCTATAGGATCGCTCACGCGTCAAGTTGAACTTTAAATCTAGCTGCTTAAAGTTCACGCGACGCGTGAGCGATCCTATAGGGAACAGATAGATCCCTATTTTAAGACTTCGAATATAGCCCCTGTGTTAGTTTATCAAGGTGTTACCTACTGTTCAACTTTATCTACACTGAACGGCAATGAATTCGGGTCAGTTATGTATGGAAAATGCTATACAAAGTGACCCGAATTCATTGCTGTTGAGTGTAGATAGGTATATATGACCTATAATTAGTGCAGATATTCCGTTCCGAGACAGCGACCGCCTCAAAGGTTACCCAGGGCCAGGTATCGAACCCGTGACATTGTGCAAGGTGCCCTTCCCTAATTTATAACACGTAGAGACGTCGCGAAAACTTTTTTAGGATTCGCCTGATCTCGGATTGGTTTGATGAAGTAGAAATCTTGAAACTTAAGTATATAACTAATTACTAAACGGGAATTTGTTTATTCAGAAAAGAACAAGTTAAACTATTAAAAATAAACTACAAATAGCATTTAAATTTACAGAAATAAGAAAAATTAAAGCTAAAAAATAACCTAAAAACCTAAATTAGGGCCTTTCGGAAGGGTTCCCATCACGCAGGCAGCATTCCCTCGCTGTATGGCAATAGCCAGTCTTTCCGCGAGAAAGCTGCCGGCGCGAGGGTCTCCCGTTGCCTCCCTCAAGCGCTTCCCTAGCTCCCTGTGGAGCCCCAGCGCCCCTTTGCCCCATGACCCCCGAAGGCCACAAACTCATAGCTCGAGCCTAGGCAGCTATATTTATTAACCTTCAGGCGCTCTTGGGCGTCGGCTGCCGCTCCGGCTCGACGGCTGGTCGAGGGGAGATACGACATCGCCATTGTGTCGGTGCACGTGGCGTCCCACACCAGCGCGCGGCCCATCCGCCAGGGTACCAAAGACATCCCGTCCGGGCGCTTGCCATCATTCCGTACGATCTGGGGCTCCAGAACTGCTGGAACGTTGGCGCTGACGAGCGCCCTTCTGAGGATGTCATTGAGAGCAGCATGGCGAGACTGGCGACCGGCGCCCGAAGAACAGGAAAGACCGTGGTGTCCTAGGTGGTCTACGGGGGCTCCACAAGAAGCGCAGCTGTGATCTGAGCAGACTCCAATCCCTAGACGGAGACCAATAGCTATGCGGAGAGTGCTTGGGTCAATGAAAGTACCGGTATTAGGCGAGGGATAGGCATGAAGCCAGTGACCCGATTCAGGTCTGGACACTGCTAGGAGCCTTGCCCGGTCCCTGCCTGATGATGACTCTGTTAAGGAAGATAAGATGGCAGAGGAGGCTATGTTATCCCAGGCCCTTTGAATTTTGGGTTTCGACGGAAAATTTTGACTCGGTCCAGCAGACCAGGCATTTGTGGCTTCATCCAAGCAGGCGATCTCACAGTTAGTACCCGTAGGGGTTTTAAGAATTTTACCTGCGAGATCAGCCGTGCTGTGAATTGAAGACAGGAATGCCGGCAATGCAATACTAGAGATTTTTCGGGTACCCAAGCCACCGAGCCTTATCGGTAAAGAGCCTTGGGTCCATGCCTGCTCACTGAAATGTATATTCAAAATAGTTTCAATTTGGGATTTTAAAAGTTGGTCGATAGGGTTAATCAAAATTGGGAACTTCCAAATGGGACAGCAGCGGAGCAGGTAAGTCAATTTGGGAACTAAAAGACAGAATTTTAAAATAAATAAAGCAGAATGACTACTAATTTTGACAAGTCGATCCGAATAATCACTAAATTTGGAAACTGCTTTGCTAAGAAGGGGAGGAATGGCATCATCGAAGATGGGTGAACCTAGGAGGTGTAAATTGTCTTTTCGAACAATTGTAATGTTAGGTGCCACGTTATTAAAATTTTCTATAATTTGGAATGGCGAAGATTGATTTATTCTTTGAGAAATGTATAATTCACATTTGTTGAAATTTAACTCAAGCCCTATGTCGTTAATTTATTTTTTAGATCCGCTAGCACAGTCTGCGAGTCACCTCCTAAGGTGCCATCATCAAGGTACCACACATTTAATTTTGAATTTAGACTGTGAATCAATGAATTAATAGCCAAACTAAAAATAGCTGGACCGAGAGGGTCACCCTGCTGACAACCAACTGCCGAGATAATTTCGTTGTCCTTGTAAACTATTTAGAGGGAGAATGATAGCATTGCAAAAGGAAGTTGTAAATTTCTGGTACGTGTGTCTTAATTTCGCTGAGCAGGGTGTCCCTATTCACCGAATTAAAAGCATTTTTTACATCTAGTTTTACAAGAATTTCGCATGAGTCGTTCTGTACAAAGGTGCGGACGGCATGAACGGCCGCTTCGCAGCCTCCGCGTGTGCCGAACCCGACTTGTATTGGTTCGAACAGTTTTTCTAATTTAGCGCGCGTCAGACGGACGCAGACCTTCGCCGCTAATCGCCGGAGTGTAGAACCCACGGCAATAGGTCGAACGCCACCGTCCTTCTGATGCGCGCGATGAGATTTGCCCCATAGATGACTGGCGTCACGTCCTGACATATATCTCCCAGAAGCATAAGATTCACCAGTTTGGTAAGGGCGGAGATCAGAATTTTACCGGCCACTCCAGTGCAGTGACCGGTGAGATCTATTAGGTGTTGTGGTGAGATGCCATCCAGACCGGACGTCGATCCCTTGGGGAAAGAAGCGAGGGCTGCCAGTATGTCTCGTTCTGAGGCGTGGAGACAGGTAGCTGACACAGACGGGGATCGACGAAAAAGGGAGAGGAAGGGCCTGGGGGGTGTTTTGATTGTAGAGCAGCTGTGGTCTCCGGTGTGTCAGGTCATCAGGTGCAAGAGTAGCGTGAGAATATAAGAGACGCGTCGCGCCTTTGAGGTCTCCATCGTGAATTTTCTCCTCGACCTTTCTGAGCAAATCATACTTCTTTCTGCGAGATGTTGATGGTTGAGTTGTGCTAGGAATGGCGTTAGAAATGATATTGTTTTTGATTTTTTGCGTCAGGGAAATGTTACTCTGATCGGAAACATGTAGAATTTTGAATGAGAAAGTTAAAAGATCATGCCAGGAATTTGTGTTATTATTTTGAACGGTTTTATTAATAGTGGTGGTTAATGCTTCTGATACAGTGGAACGGGCACCGCGCGGTATACGTTTTATCAAAGAAGTAGATCGTTTCAGCTGGCCGAGGTGAGTATGGAGAGGAACTGTATGGCTGGGAGACGGTGAAGGGGACCTGGTGTTTGTAACGTTAGGGGTGGATGAGGTGGGTAAAATACGTACTTGATGCGTGCGTCCCTGGTGTATATGGAGTCCTTTATTTGATAAGAATACCCTGCTGCAGACACAACAGCGCTCCATGTATTGGGGATAACAGACACTTGTAAAAAATTTGTATACAACTAATATTAAAAGAAGAAAAAACTTACACTAAATAATTGGATAAAAATTATACACATTTACATTACATCATATTTACATAGAAACATAGAAAATGTCAAAATAAAACACCGAACTCGCGACACGGCGCAGATATGGCGCAGATATTGTTGATAGTTTCCAAGGAGACTTCTAAAATTCGGCCAATAGAAGCTAAGAAAAATCTTGTAACCGTTGGATACGGCAGTAACAATTTCTTGTAGAATCACAAAAGTCTTGTATTTAGGGGCCCGCCTGCATTTCTTTAAATTTTATGGCTGATCGGAGGGTTCCCGAACGTCACCCACACTCACGGGGATACATTAAAGCATAGTGCTAAAGTCCGTGCATAAAGTCCGGTCTGTTCATGCTTGCAAGGACGTTTAAAAATAATCATTAGCTTTAAATATATTACTAAGTCAAACATTTTAAGCGAGAGACCTCATCATGTTCTTATTGACATGTATTAATGAACTCTTATACATGATGTATTTCATTATTTATTGACATTTTGAGACTGTCGACATCTATGGAATTTATATTTATTTGACAATGGAGGCCATCTCCATAATATTTTTTTTCTGGACCCTTGGAGGCTATACATCTCTAAGATCTTAGATTTAAGTTTAAGTTAGGGACTATACATCCCTTCAATGTAATTGTAGTACGTACCTATATGTATATTTTATACATGTAATGTAAATGTTATAACTATGTGTAAATTTCGAAAAAAGGCCTGCTTGAGTTTGTTGCGGCGCTTCTTCTCAAGCAATGGGTCTAGGAGGCGCTAGTAAATTCTTTTCTGACGTGTAAAAGTGCCCCTATGTGGCCAATTTGCTGAATAAATGATTGAATTTTGAATTTTGAAAAGTGCACAAGGCCGACTCGGTTCCCAGTGGGAAATTCTTGATTTATTAGAAACTTTTATTTTCCAAACATAAGGCCTTGTTGACGTGTTGTATCGACTTATAAGTAATTATACTTTCCTGTCAGCTAGCTTGTTTATTCGATTCGTTTAGCTTTTGTTTTAACAGAATTTGTTCTCAGTGTCCGTTGATTTCGAGGTCGTGAAAATGCTAACCACTTTATGAGTGCCTACTTAGATATACTTAAGTACTTACAATTAAGTTTGTTTCATAATACCAGCGTTGTCATTGCGGCATTGTTCAGGTAAGAACCGAATTGCAGTACAGACAGGATTAGTGAAACTCTAAAAAATCTGTATAGTACACTAGAGTAATTCAAAGAAAACAATAACAAGAAGAAGCGAAGTTAACTCTGTTTGTATATCTCTTTTAGTTATAGTTAAAACCTGACAAGGGCGGATCCAGCTTTCGACTCAGGGGTCACGTCATACACCCCCCCCCCCCCCCTTTTCGCGTCATGGGCTAAAAATACATAATAGCAGTAGACCTAGTCCTGCCGAGGGGGGGGGGGCATGACCCCCATGACCCTCCCCCCTGGATCCGCCCTTGAACCCTGATAAACAACTGAACTGATATGATGAAATTTTCTATGATTTGGACGGATGAATTACGAGAAAGAACTTAGGCATTATTTATTATCTTCTCCGTAATTAATATCCATATTGCTGCATTGTGTAAAATAGTGAAATTTATGTTTTTTTATTTATTTAAGAAAACAATTAGTTCGACACCAGCCCGTCATATATCTATTAATGTATCTGGCGCGGTTTGTGGCTAGCATCCCCTATTAGGTAACTAGACGAACGATGCCTTCAAGGTTCATAAAACTTACGGCATGACGAAAGTACAACTGTTAATAGCGAAAAGGGGTTTAATCCTTTGGTTCCGTCGCTATCCTATTCATCGGTAGGTAGGTACGTATAGGTAAAATAAAGCTTGGAGTTCGTTGTTGCGGCGATTCTTCTCAAGCAATGGGTCTTTTGGAAGCACCGGTAAATTAATTTGTGACATGTAAAAGTGCCCCTATGTGGCCAATTTGCTAAACAATTGATTAAATTTTGTTTGTTTTTCAATTGCTCTTATCGTCATTTACTTAATTACAAATTAACCATAACTTGTTTTCAAATTTTCATTTTTATTTTAGGTACTTACCTACCTTAGGCTACCAAAATTCAAACATAAACGGAAGTGATACCTAAGGTTTTTTAGTCCTCGAAAATGACACGAAAATTATAGGTAACACCTACTATTCGTTCCCTAGATATTAAGTTGTTTCATTGTTTCAAAAAGTCCGTCAATAAATCTTCTAAGTAGGTAGGTACATATGAGTATTGTATAAGGTGTCGAAAGTTCCTTAAATTCACAGTAGGATACCTACTTGAGAAAGTGATGGTTAACCTAAGGTAACATACTCGTAGGTACCTACACATTATTCGTAAACAAGAGACATAATAACGCCTTAAGGTCTAGAATATGAGAAGATCCAGCGTCATCCGAATCCTGACAGACTCCACCTTGTTACCTAACCTGAAGAAACAATTGAAGTGAATCTTCCCACGAAATGTTTAATGTCCACGATTGTTGAACACGATATCGATGATAAAATCTAAGATTATATTTTAATTTTTTACTAGCTTCTACCCGCGACTTTGTTCGTGTGGAATTCAGTTATCGCGTTCCCGCGGAAACTATGAGTTTTTCGAGATAATAAGTAGCCTATACCTAGATGTCCTTTTCCGGGAGTCCAACTATCTCCATATCAAATTTCACATAAATCGGTCACGTAGTTGAAGCAAGAATAGGCAACAGACCTATAGAAAAAGTTATTTTGTATTTTCGCATTTATAATATTTTTAGTAGGTATGGATTTTATCGCACTCAGTCGCGCGAGTGATGCTGAAACATCGTCGCTCAAAGCACTGCCAGCTGAACCCTGATTTCCTGCGCTTTTTTTTCAAAATCCGTTAATTGCGCCCGCGCGGGGTCCATAATGCATCTGTGGTAATTGTCGGATACCTGACCACTCTAACGTGACGCACGCCAGGCCGTTTTTTTCAAACGTGCACCAGACCGGCGGACTAGAAAAACTTGTGGTAGATTGCGTTGCAGTTCTAGAAGCTAAAAACCTTATTAATTAAGTGGCTGTTATAGAATTAATCTAGGCCTTTTGTATACAATTTCCACCGACATTTTATGACCTGAAACAGGAGGGGGGGGGGGGACTTAGAGCTTTACCTAATATAAGCGACTACCTAGCTGGAATTTGGCTGGAATTTGGCTGGAATTTGGCTGGAATTAGGATAGGTATCGCGTTCCCGCTGGAACTGTGTTTTGTTTTCGGGATAAATATTATGTCCTTCCCCGGGACTCCTACAATAGTATATTATACTACATATATATTGCGGTGAAGTAGGTACTGACATCCAGGCATGATTTTTTGGCATGGCAGATTTTTTCTAAGGCCCTAAGCTAGGGCTGGCCTAGGTCAGATTATAGGTCCGGCTTAACGTGGCAAAAAATACGCTCATGAATCTGCTGATAAGGTGGCTAGGGCGGCCCAGACATCACTACTGATGCTACACCTACTTAATACGAAAATAAATCCGTTTTTTCAACTTCAGTGAAAGTACATCTTGGTAATGGTTCAAAATATGCGATCAACTTTAAAGGACTACTAGTGACATCTAGTAATGATATCAAATAAACATTTGAATGCCATTTTGTATTCAATCTTGAGTTTTGCCTGTATTAGGCATTCAATTTTAAGATAACGTACAAGCTAGTAAAACAGTAGGGATTCAATGGGAAATAATATAAAACCCAAATAAAAAAAACGGTAAAACTTGATAAAGTCGATGCGAACTGTTGATATCCTTGACGTTTGTCAAGCAAGACACGTAGGCTGCGTTCCGAAACGCGCTCAGAGCGCTCACAACTACTTGCATCCCTTTTCCTCTTGAAAGTCGAGTCGTAAGAGGAAAAAGGATGCAAGGTGCTGTGAGCGCTCTAAGCGCAATTCGGAACGCAGCCGTAATATCCCCTGTACCTGTATAGTCTGTGTGTTACTTACTGCACTGTCTGGTTGCGTTTCGAAGCGCGCTCAGAGCACTCACAACTCGGAAGAATAACTTTTTCCTCTTAGGAGTTGACCTCCACGATGAAAAAGGATGCAAGATTTTGTGAGCACTCTGAACGCAATTCGGAACGCAGCCGCTGTCATCACTGTCATATAACTGTCAAAATAGTAGAATTCATCGAAAAAATCGGTCGTGGTCAAATTGAAGTATTTTAATGTAAATTGGGCTGTAATCTTATCGACACGCAACTGTGTTGTTACAAAAATAAATTTAATAAAAACACAATATACCGCTATGGGTCCTTACAGTAACTTACTGACAATATTGCTGCTTTATTCAAGGTAAAAAGGAGTTGATTGTTTCTGCTTTTGTACGTGTAACAAAATGCAAGTGTTTGCAGGAAAGTAATTTGATCCTCTTGTGGTTTCAGCTTGAACTACGCGCATCCGACCGAGGCAAGTAATGATAAACATTGGGACGTCCTAATTTTCACTCAGCAGTGGCCATCAACAGTGTGTGAGGAATGGAAAGAAAAGGACCCTTCGCACAAATGTTCTATGCCCAGCAAACCAAACTCGTGGTCCGTCCACGGCTTGTGGCCGACCAAATATGGCAGCATGGGTCCGTTTTTCTGTAACAGATCTGCACACTTCGATCCGGAGGTTGTGAGACCCATTGAAGCAGAGCTAACTGATTATTGGACGAATATTGAATATGGCAAGTATCATATTTTTGTAATTAAATAATCAAAATTATTATTTTACTTGTCCTATAAGCTTCATGTCTGTTTAACAAGAAGTTAACATTTAAAAACAAAATATAATAATATTCTTCACAAATAGTAAAAAATATAAAGAACTAACTTCTGGCTATGACTTCACCCATGTGGAATTCGGTTATTGTGTTCCTGCAGGAACTGTGGATTTTCCCCAGGATTAAAACTATCTCCATGCCAAATCGCATTTATAATTTTAGTGGATTTAAAAAAATATACTGAAGGCAGTTTTTATATTATTGTTCACGGTTATCACGCTCCCGCGGGAACTATGCGCATTTCCCAAAAAATGGGACCCCAACTATATCCATGCCAAATTTCATCTCAATCGGTCAAGCCGTTGAAGCGTGAAGAGGTTACAGACAGACAGACAAGAGTTACTTTTGCATTTATAATATTAATATGGATATATTTCAGGTACCTCCACTTACTCGTTTTGGGCACATGAGTGGACCAAGCACGGGACGTGTGCAGCCGTTCTCGATGCATTCAACTCTGAACTGAAATACTTCAGCAAAGGCCTGGATTACTTCAAAACCTACAACCTGACCACAATATTAAGCGAAGCTGACATTGTGCCATCTAACAGCAAAGGTTACGATGTTGTTGACATTGTCAATGCACTTAAGGTGAATTTGGGTGTCAACCCCGTGGTCGAGTGTAGGAAGGAAGAGGGAAAGAGCAATTTAGTTGAGATACGTGTTTGCTTTAGCAAGGCGCTAGAGCTAGTCAATTGTGATGGCGTTGTGCATGATTCATATAATGACAATGTTCTGACTAACTGTGACAGAACACAGCAAGTCATGTATGTACCTTATAGTCAACCCAACTTTTCTATTGTACAATTGTACAAGCTAGTCACTTGGCTGCATTGGTTTACATTGTAACCTAACCTACCTAGTGGTAGGTCGTATTGAAAATTTAATCGCTTTTTTCAAATCATATGCACATTTATACTTGTATTTACGAACTGTACATATCTTTTTCATATTTTTTTATTGTGTTTTTACACTGCATTCTCTTTTCAAGATTTTCCATTACAATTTCTCTTAGGTACTCTAAATAATGTCTAATAATAATAATAGGTACTCTAAATAATCATGCTACATGGTATCCCTCCCTGATGTATTATTGCTCTATTTATTTATTGACATTGATGAAATTTTACAACAAATATAAATTCATAAAAATTATGTGGTTTTTCTATAGTTTAAAAACCTGAATATAATTAAAAAATATACTAAAAAGCTTAAAAGATAAATATTAAAAAAATAATACAAATTTTCTTTAGGCACTAGTCTCTCTCAAAGGTGAGGAAACGATTATAGCTATCGACTATTTTCTCGCCCAAAAAACGAACAAAAGATCCTGTGTCAGTGTGAGCCACGTATATTTATAATTACTGTTCACTGAAGTCACAGGCAAACACTAGTATTTTATATTTGTATTTTGACTATTTTGTTTTGTTTAAGTACTGCCTACTAACATTATTAAACCAAAACAGTCTTCTTTGCGGCCCACTGCTGGGCCGTTTGTTCATCATTAGAGGGTTTGGGCTATAGTCCCACACGGGCCCAGTGCGGATTGGGGACTTTACATTAATTAAATAAATGTGAAATGATTTTGTTATTGAAGTAACAAAACAATTATTTTTCATCCTAACTGTATACTTAGAACATAACCATTAGTATTTTCTGTGTATACTAGAATCATGTGTAGAAATTTGAATTTTAAGTGCAAATTGTAAATAAAATATGGACCGATTATGAGTTTTCATTTCATTCGTAGTTTTTATAAATCATACGCTTATTTAGACACCGAAGGTAAATAAATGAAAAAAAAAACCCAAATTTCGAGTTGACAAATAAACCATATTTATTATTAACATACTCCACCCTTATCTTAAAGCATACAATCGCGCATCATACAGACTTAAAGAGAATTTGTGTTTTGTAACGTTATTTTATTGGCGAATATCTCGTGGTCACTGTCCTCTCGATACTATGATCACCGCCGACGGCACCAGCCCTGCAAATGGTGATAGGTTCAGGGTTTATCCCGAAAGTTGGCAACGTCGCATATAGCTGTCAAATGTTTCGCTGTTTTTATTAATTTCTCAATATTATTGAATTAAAAAAGAAGTTATCATTCTATGGTTGAATGACGCGTCTCGTTTTATATTTGTTGGTTAGGCATTTAAATGATAGATAAGATTACATTGAAATGCATGGAAAATGCGATAGAAAGTTTTCAAAAGTACTTCCATAATCCTAAAATTTTCGTGTTCCTATGATAATTGTTGCAATCCATATTTAATGTTTTATTCAACCATAGAGCGATAATTCATATTTTCATTCAGTTAATATTCAGAAATTAACGAAAACAGCGAAATATTTGCGATGTTGCCAACTTTCGGAGTAAACCCTCTTAAGACGATGAATTGATGATTCTCTACTGTAATAGTAGTAGATGTAATCTACCATATATATAGTGCGGAGTGGGGACTTCACACACATCTTTGAATTACTTCGCAGATGCGTGCAGGTTTCCTCGCGATGTTTTTCTTCACCGAAAAGCTCAGTGGTAAATTCAAATTGAATTTCGCACATAAGTAAACTTAGAGGTGAGAGCCGGAATAGAACCCCCGATCCTCGGCATGAGAGGCGGTAGGTCGAACCACTAGGCCACTACGGCAATTCAAAACGCTTCAATGTATTGTGAAAGTATTTAAAAAGCACCACCAACACTCTCAACGCATGTGTGAGAGTTTTGGTGGTGCTTTTTAACCGACTTCAAACAAAGGAGGAGGTTCTCAATTAGTCGGAATTTTCATTTTATTTTATGTATGTTCACCAAAAATAAATAGTAAACGTGAATGATTATGCTCGAACAACTCGGGCACCCGTTTGACGCTCAGTATATTTGACACTTAAATCTTATATTGTTAGGTTTACTTTTGTATAAAATATTGATCTTGACACATATTATAAAGAGGCGTTATTAGCATATTGGAACGTATTTTCTAATGTCAGTTTGCTCCATATATTTTGACATATTCTGTTAGGCACTGTTCGTCCATATGTTATTATAGGTCAACAATGGTTCGAAGTCGTGCTTTTATAGGCCGTATCGCTAGAGGTACATACCTAGCAGCTCCAGAGGTTTCTCGTAATCTTCAGGAGTGAAGATCTTTTTGGGGAAAGTAGTCATCAGCTTGAAGTCGTCGTTCTGGGCGTACTCTTGAGCGTTCAACTGTAGGTAGAGCCTGCGAACAAAATGATGCTTAAGAGGGTTTATCCTGAAAGTTGGCAACGTTGCATATAGCTGTCAAATGTTTCGCTGTTGTTATAAATTTTTCAATATTACTGAATTAAAAAAGAAGTTATATTTATACTTGTTGGTTAGGCATTCAAATGAGATTATATTAAAATGCATGGAAAATGCGATGGAAAGTTTTCAAAAGATAATACTAAAAATTACATTTTCCTATGATATTTGTTGCAATCCATACTTAATGTTTTATTCAACCATAGAGCGATAATTCATGTTTTCATTCAGAAACTCATGAAAACAACGAAATATTTGACATCTATTTGCGACGTTGCCAACTTTCGGAGTAAACCCTCTTAACAAGTCATGTTTTATTATTTTTGTGACTGAAGTAAGAATTCGACGATAATTTTTTTCTTACTTATTACTTCTGTCTTCATACGAAAAATGCCTGTAAATCGGTCTACAAGTAATATATTGTATAATGCTTTTTTTGGTTACTTGTAAGAATATTCTTAAAGGATATCAAATGAGTCATAAAAACCATTTTTAATATATTAACAAGTTAACATTGTAAGTCACAAGGGGGCGTCAATATTACTACATGAGGTGATTTGGGGGGCAGGGGAGTTGAGCCCAATCTCACGAGGAGAGGGGGGTCGTGGAAAATATCACGTAAATCCCCCCCCCCCCCCCCCACAAGAAGCAGTGCAAGAAGAAACAAGTGTTAAATTAAGTGAAACATATTTCTCTAGGGTACGAGAAAATGGCCTCCGCGTATCATAAACAAATGATTTAAGAACAACCAAATAAAAAGTTTTTTACCTAATTATGGGGCTTAATCAGTATGAGCACTAACAAGCTAATTAATGAACACGATCTTGCTATCAAGAAGTTAGAGCGAATAGAGATATTTATCATATTTCAGATCTCCTTTTTGCTTAAATATATCTTATGGCCTCGTGAAGGTCGCGGGAAACGAGTGGACGTGGAAGCGAGTAGCGCAGGACCGGTCTGAGTGGCGAACCTTGGGGGAGGCCTATGTCCAGCAGTGGACATCTTTCGGCTGAAATAATGATGACGATACCTATGTATAATCGCTGAATATTTTACATTAGGTACTTAAAGTAAATTCATTTCTGTTAAATTCATTTAAAAGTGACGTAAAAGTGCCCAGATGTAGCCTATTTGCTGAATAAATATTTTCATTTTCAAAGTATTTTTTTTTTATCGAAACATATTTATAATCCAGTACTGTGCATATATATATATGCTGTCCCGCATCATCTGAAGACTTCACAGAGAAAATCGTTGGCCAACTGACTGATGGCGACTACTGGCAATGTCTCACCTGACAGCGGCGAGTTGCTCTTTCGCGCCGAATGTGTGCGCGAG
>OZ020281.1:12835844-12918674 GCA_963971205.1 Aethes cnicana
AATATACTTATGTTCTGAATATGGTAAAACACCCTCGTTCCAATATATTTCTCTATTCCGCTCTATCCAGCTCACTAGTCTTCTTTCCACCTTATTTAATGAATAAAACGGGAATGGTGGTCGGAATAATAATACTTGTATTTGCTTATTACTCATCAATGCAATTTCTTTTAAAATAAATTCATTGTTAGCCGTTTTAAATCCTTGCACATCCACAATAACGTTCATGATAATTTGCGAACCAAGTTACTTAAAGGTTTATACTCCAAAAGTCGATCGTTTATGATCAAACAGTAAGCAGTTGTATTGTCAGGAATGTCTTCTAACGTCTCAATTTCCAATCGCACATCAACTGGTCCAGTTTTTATATTCTCATTCTGTCTTGAACAATCAATAACAAACAGAGGGGCCTTATCTTTAAAACCTTTAATGTCAAGCAACGGATCCGCAGGAACACTATAGTAAGACTGACGAAATTTCGTGTACATTTCATATAATATACTATATTTGCTTTCACCAAATTTTAAATTGAGTGATTCGTATGGATAGTATTGACAATTTAAGAACAAGGTAATGTTAGTCAGATTGCAATGATCAAATACAGAACAATTTCTAGTTTTTGTATTTTTCCTATTAGTTTGTAATCCGATAATAACATATCGAGGCTTTTCTAATTGAGAAGTTGTCTTCACCGACCACGAATGTTTTGTAGTTTTAGGTAGTATCGGATATTCGTACAAATCCCAATTTCTGAATGCTATTTGAATAGCTTTGTCTTTTTCTAAAAGTTTTAGCAAGGATAGTCTTTCACGGTCTGATACTTTTACATGAGGAACACGCCACTGCAGTCTCTGTATATTTATCTGAATATTATCATTATCAGAAATCGTAACACTATTTAGACTAGTATTATTTCTATTAAGGATAAGTTCATGCTTGCAATTCATTATGATTTTATTATAGTCTTCTGCGAAACCCAATATTTTATTCAATGGAACAATAACGCTAAATGAACCATCAATGCTTGTACACCCATTTAAGTTCCAACCCCACATGGCAGCTACTTTACTTTCTCCTTCGTTCATAGATACAAATGACTTCATCGTTGTAGAAACACCAGCATTTTTAATACGATCAACTTCAATTCCATTTATTTCATACCTGATATCATTAAATAAAAACATTATAGGATTATTAGTAAAGTTCACGCTTTTTTGGAGTGGTTTGTGATCTTTATCAGTCAGCACTGCCTGTCCTTCAATATAAATAAAACTGGCAAACGGTAAAATGTATGAATCTTGTTGATGAACAGGAATCCGTATTTCATCATTTTCTCTGAAGCTGTTGTTATAGGGATTGTAAGTATGTATTTCATAACTTTGAATTGAATTATCGAATTGAGGCTGACCAGTTATATCAAGTATACTCATATTTTAATTTTAAAACCGAGTTTACGTAGGAAATCTTTATTACTCTTTGTTATTATTTTCAATTTGCTGACACGTCCTTGCGCTTTAGCTCTTCGAGTTGTATTACTCGTTTTCACGTTATTTGTAGGGATTTTATAAAATATGATCATCTTAATTTTCGTAAATGTAGGCGCAGTTGAATATGCTCGTTTCTAAAGTCGATGCACTCCCCGTGCTCATCAATGACTTTAACAGTTACGGAAGATAATGAACTTTTATTGACCGGAAAGTAAATAACGTTTTTAGGTACTTCTATGTAACGATGACCAGGCGGAACGTTTGGTACAAACTCATGTATTATATGAGACGGTGAACCGTTGATATAGGATCCTTGAATAATGTCACATTCGACTCTGATAACGGACAGTGGAAGAATGTTGACAGGATTCTCGGACACATGCCATTTATTTGCTTGTAATTTTATTTTTTTAAAACCTAGCATCGATCCAATGCTATGCGGTATGTCAAAATGTATAATGGTAGTGGAAAATATTTCGCATTTCAGAGTGTTGTTATTTGCTTTAATTCTGATATCACAGTCATTTAAATGCTCTTTAAGGTAATCAACAACATCGTATAGATCGTAAGTACCGTGAGGTAATTGAATCTGTTTACATTCCTCACCGTATGAAAACACATTGTTTCTAGCGTTTATGTTAGGCACTGAATTTGTGGTTGAAAAGTATAGTAAGCCACACTCATAACCATCCGAAGTATTTATAGGGGGTTGGAAATATGAGTCTAATGTTGATTTATTTCCAGTGATAGTTATCGTGGCAGACATGATCCCATACTAATCACTTCGCTATTATTCCCGACTATTTATCATGTTTTCTTATACCAAAACCGTTTTAGAAATTTTATACATAGGTGTCCGCAATTGTAGGGATGATTTTGTTGAATATTGTCATAATTATAATGTATATAGGAACCCAAATATTTAATTAACTCCGTCGGTGGTCTTAAATTACCGTAACTATCGAAATATTCAATATAATCTTTAATTTTTGCATAGGCCACCCAATGACTTCCAGCGTTTTCAGAGCTATCTAAATTAACGATACCACATTCATAACTATAAGGGTATTTTGGAAGTTTATCTCTCATAAAAACTCCACGAAAATATGGGATGCTTTTTGAGTATTTATTAATGTCAATATTAGTAAGAGCTCGATTAGGTAGCCTAGTATTTAGTTTTTTGAATTAGATACATAAATCCCTAGTCCATGTTTATGTGGTTTAAGTTGTAATCCTTTTCCTATACATACAGCTTCTATGCGCTCATTATGTCTCTTCAATTCTTCGAAACGTTTTTTAGCTGCCTTGAAATCATTAATAACTTTTGCAATACCCGCCGCTCCACCAACTAAACTTCCAGCAGCAGACAATCCAGCAAAAATCGGAATTAATGGTAAAAATCCGCCAGTTTTTGGAATAGGAATAATGCGCGGGAGCTTTATATTGGAATTCGTTGCCAATTCTCTAGCAGCTGCTAAAGCTAATTCTATCGCCAATTTCTTACCCTTGGGTTTTAACTTTTGGAGATGTTTTCTTGTATGAGCAATGACATTTTTAATATTTTTCTTCAATCCAAATTTAGGTTTACTTTTTCTTTTCAATCCACTTCCTGAGCTCACTTTAGCTAACATGGCTTTATGAACTAAATTAGCTGCTAATTTTTCCCCGATACTGGCGTCAGATGTAGAAGCACGTGTTTTAGCCATTTTCATCAATTTGATATCAGACTTATGACGAACACTCAATAAAGGAGATTTAGAATAGGCAATATCGTGCTCCTTACAATATTCGTCTAATAGGTTAATACCTTTATCTCCGCGTTTTATCCTTTCTATAAGTTTTGTTCCTGGTCCACAATAATTATATCCAGGTAGATGAAGTTCGAACGGTAAATGATTAACAACCCAATTAAGAGGACCGTCTTCTTGCATATATCTTGACGGAATGAATAAAAATATAGATAATTACTTTAAATAGTAAACTTTACTCTAATAATAAATAGTCAACTTCACTCAACTATAACATGTTTGTATTGTCAATCCAACTGTTTTCTTTTGAAGGTAAACCCAACCACTTTACAAAAACTTTTCGTCCTCTTTTCTTTATTACTTTTTCCACAAGGTAAATATGCGGATGTTTTGTTTTTTGAAGTTCTTCCCTGTAAAATGCTCCTAAAATACGTTGGTGTCTAGCATCTTCTATCAAATATGTAACAGGGTTCGTATTTTGAACGGCTATGATTTTGAATATTTCTGTGGACCAATTAGGTGTATATCCTTTTTCGAAAGTCCCTTTGTATTTACTAATACGAACATAATCTCCTGATTTTAAAAGTTTCTTTTTCAAAGTTAATTTACTTGAACCTGCGTTTAAATACATCTCTAAAATGTTTTTTTTATTAGTTTCAGTAACTTCAGCTGGTTTTTGCTTAATTGTTCTGTGAACAGTGTAGTTATAGCAATGAAGTAAACTTTCTAAAGTACCATCCATCCATTTGTAATTACCTTTTAGACTAAATTGCTTATACAGTTTTGATTTCAATGTCCTAATAAACCGTTCAGCAATCGAAGCTTTTTTCACAGAAAAAGTTGAATAGTGATTGATGATATTTTTCTCCATCAGTTTTTTAAATTTTTTGTTATAAAATTCAGTTCCATGATCAGTTTGTAAATTTTTGGGCACTCTTCCTTTAGCAAGCAGTAACTTAAAAACATCAAATACCTCGTCTCTAGTTTTGCTTTTCAGAGGAAATGCCCAAGCGTATTTGGAGAATGTATCAATTACAACCAAAATGTATTTGAAATTTAGGTTAAACTTGTAAATTCCTTGCATATCGATTAAATCGGCTTGCCATAGATCATCAATATCTCTCATTATTACACGCCTTCGTAAAAAATTCACTCTAGCATTTTTATGTATTTCATTTACAATGTCTGCTTTACTCATTTTTTCTTTAATAATTTCTTCGTTTCAATAAGCTTTTCTAAATTGGTTAATCTACTGCATGTATCATTAACTAACTGATTCAATGACTTCAAAGCATCGAAAGATTTTCCTATCGATTTATCAACGTACTCTTTAGTCGCGCAATCTGCACTGTCAACCGGTACTGCTATGTTTTTTATAACTTTGTGTTGAGCATTTAAGTTGCCATCACTTGTATACTTTAAAGCACAGTCCACCGCATCGATACTATTATTATTGTAGCTGTTGTTTTTCCTGCAATACTCAAAATTACGCTTATAAAAGTTATGTCCGAACTTGTCGACATTCATGTTTGCGTATCAATGTAATACTGGAAATCATATCAAGAATTTTCTCTTTTTATTCTAAGATGATGCCAGCTTCTTTCAATTCTTCGATTATGGATACAATTTCATTGTCATGATTATTATTACCAGCGTTTTTAGAAGCAATTAATAACTTCAATCTTTCGACTAACTCATTGGGGTCATCCCAATAAACTAAATCAGTATATGTCCTATACCTTTTCAACGCTGGTATACCACTTCCAAGTTTAGTTTCACCTGACAATAATAGCGATGATGATGACGTTGATGGTGAAGTCGTCTTAAATAATGGTTTTATAATTTTACGGTATTTATCACTTTTATCACCCTTGATTCGTTCATAGGGATTGTAGTCTTTTTTATGTACACTAGTATGGTTAAGCATATCTCTATAAACAACTTGATCTTCGCATGATACTATTGCTAGGTTAGGTTTTTTACGGAACAACAATTCCTTCAAACCGGGAGTGAGCTCATATTGTTTATCATCAATGCCGATTAAATATTTTTTATTTTCATTTACAGGGTCATCTATAGCCGATAAAGTGACGACAGAGTTACCCATGAGTAATTTATCATTTTCTTTGCGTACACCACATGATATATTTATGTTATCATAAATTTCCACAATATCTTCCTTCTTTAATGAAGTCTCTAATTTTGTTTTAAATTTATCAGGGGTGTCATTAATTTTAACATTACTTGAAGTATCATCAAAATCTTCGTAATACTCGGTAGAAGTACTCGCATTATCTTTGAAGCTGAATGTTTCATTATTTTCCATATTAATATTTTTACTTATACTTGATTTATTACCTGAATTATTTGACTCCATCAAGACATTCAAAGGGTCAGAAATAGGTTTTAACATTTTACGCATTGTTAATTCTGTTTGATCCTCTTCATTACGCATTTCCTTTATTTTGTTTTTAATATTTTCGACCGATTTAATTAACTGCTCTTTAACACATTTTTCCATGATTATTAAGTATCACCTCACACGACTGGTATTTAATTCGGGTACGGTTATACTAAGCTCGTACAAGTAAAGCTCAACATAATATTAGTCAAGACTAATAAATATATCAAATCCTTTTCTGTATCTCCCAGCACTTGTTGTGCAGTCTTTGTTCACGAGTAAAAAATTATACGGATGTTCCCACACAGTAGTGCAAAGATTTTTAAATTGTGACCATTCCATATCAGAATTGACATGTTCATCATATATGTGTTTTAAATTAATTTCATCTTGTTTGAAAATAATCATCAGATTTGTATTGTCTCTTATTAGTTGTTTGGGTATTTTTGAATAGGTTTGAGATAAATAAAAGCAATCAATTTGGTTATGTCTCCCCATTGCAAAATAGTTCCGAATATTCATTTGGTTTTCACAAGCAACATCATCAAAAACGAATATTGAATTGGGAAAGGCGTCATTAGGATGTATTACTTCATTATTATCACTATAGATAAACAAATTTACTTCTGGAACTTGTTCAAAAACCTTCTTTAAAAAGCAATATTTCGGTTGAAAAGTGGTTTTGGAATATAAATAGACATTTTTAAATTTTAAACCATTTTCATGTAATAACAAGCTAAGCATGACATTTGTTTTACCACAATTCGAGGGCCCGCATATTATGCATCGAATACTGTTAGGTAAAAGTTTGCTATGTTTTTCTTTACTACATTTATTTTTTACGGCTAAATTATTTACTTCTAATGTAGTTGCCTGTCTTGTTAGCTTCATATTCATTTGATGGAATAAAAAATCTTGAATGTTGACTCCTTATATATATATATATATATATATATATATATATATATATATATATATATATATTGATTCCGTGGTGTATGATACTAAAACACAGTATTATATTCCAATCCAATATATTGTCAATTATTAAGCACAGTTATAATTCCGTTATACATACTATTAATATTACCACTTACCACTAGTATATTATAGAAAATACGTATCAATTTATAATTAAAACATAATTAAGTGCCTAACTTATTTCATAAAATGTTTATACAAATGCTCAAAAAATAGTTTACAAAGCATTAAGTACATTAAAATCCAATATATCAGCAATTATTCAAAGTTACAAAGCCGTTATTACCGCTTACCATGAATATTAATGTTGAAAATAAATGTCATGTTATTAAAACAGTATTATTAAGTACAAAAGTAGGCACCTAATTGGATTCATAAAAATATGAATTAGTACCATAGAATCGCTTTAAAAAACTGTTTTGTAGTGACCCCAAGGTAAAGTCTCAATCTTATTCGTGAGTATTTGTCTTTTATCATCATTACTATTTAATACAACTTTATTAAGTTTTTGAGAGAAGAGGGTGTGTTTGCTTGATTTAATTAAATTCATGTCACGTTTTAATGTTCCGCCATCTAACAATATGTTTTTATACTGAGACAATTTGAGTTTTTCTGTAACGCACTTAGATACCCCTTTCGCCTTATTGATTTTTGATTTCAAACTACTTAAACAGTAAAGTTTTGCTCTGAGACCAACATATTCGGAAACCACCTCACCTCCAAGCTCGTCTTTGAATAAACCAGGAACTTTTGAGTTCTTTCTCTGAATGTCATAAGGATTATTTGAATCAAAATTGCTGGTGTCAAATTCGGATTGATGAATTTTAATATCTTGATATATATCATCTGTATAAATAAAGTAAAGTAGACTATCAGTATCAGTGTAACAAAGTTTTGCTTTGTTGTTGCTATATTTATTTTTAATAAAGTTATAATGAAATTTGTAAAGATGCTGTTTCGCATATTCCAAAACTGAAAATCCAATGTAAATCGGTCTGTCCAGTAATATTTTTTCTGGGGATAACTGAACAGCTATAAAATTTTCAGAAAACACTGTAATATTCTTTAAGTTAGGCTTACAAATCAGCTTTTCAGCCCCGATTTCCTTATTCGTGACATTATCTTTATCAGTCCATTTTGTTACTAATTTAACATTTACTTGTTTGCGTCTGTTTTCAATGGTTTTGCCGAAAATAGCATTATTCATTAACTTAAAAAAGTCTTTCTCAAAAGTAGTTGAAGACGCTTGTCGGAGACTTGTATTCAATTCAATATATTTTTTCAAGAATGTCGACTGTCTAAAACTTACTATGCGATTTATTTTTTTCAATATTAATCCATTTTTTAAACATTCTTTTAAGTGAACAAAATGAATAACATAGTTGTATTTATCATATAAATTTGCTATGAGTTTCGGTGTCTTTCCACCTGGTGGAATAAACTTTTCCGGAGCGAAAGGTAATTCACTGTGTAAATCGTGCATATTTTCCGGATATTCAAGATCAACGTCTAAAATAAATCCCTTTTCACCATTTTCTGGTATAGTATAAATATTGAACGTTTGAATTTCGTCTTCATTTAAAAACTTAAATTCTGAAACTGGTAAACTTTTCATCATTGCATATCCATATAAATTATTACAGTCTAAATACAGCAAATAGGAGGACTGTACAGAATCATCATAATTCGATAGATATTTATTATTTGCTTCAGCATGACGTAAAGAACACTGAACCAATCCTCCACGTATTCCTTTTTCTAGCATTTGATACATTTCCAAATCATCTATTAAGTCCAGTTCAACCCCTGTTAAATGAAGCATGGCGTCCCAGCTCAAACTAGGTGATGATATGTAATAGCATGGATCGAGTTTATAGTGCTGTAAACTAATGTTTCTAAATTTTTCAAATACATCACTCAATAATAAAACATCGCATTTGAGATACAAGTCTGTATAATCACCGAGATTTTTTGTATTAAATTCTTTCCACACGCTTTGTGCGTGATTATAATCATGGTCACTTATATGCTCCATTTTTAATGTGTTATAGAAATGTTCTTTTGATGGTAGTACTTCCTCATCATATTTATGCCAGGAGTCCATGTAATCATATGGATAGATTCCTTTGGTTTTGAGTAATGACACATTTTTACCATTAAATTGTCTCGATAAATTTTCGTAATCTTCATCTGCTAAACTTTTACTTAACACATCTAAACTAGAGCTCAAAAATTGGAATGAGTCTATGAATTTAATTTGTATTGGACGATTACTGCCTTCAGTTTTTATGTATTTCGTGATTGACATGTACTTTTCTTTAGTTTTAGGTATAACAGTAATTGATCCGCTATATTTCACCAATTCCTTAATAAATAAGTGCGAGTCGTAGTTCGTTAAGTTATGAAAGATTACGGGTATGAATGGGCATACTCTAAACATTAAATTACAATATGAATGACTGGCCCCTCTAAATTCTGAACTTATATGGTCATGATCGCGAACCTTATCACCAAACAGTAATTCACCACAAATGTGACATGAAGTAGCTTCATTATATATTTTTTGTTCCAACTTTGATAGAGGTTTCATTGGATTATTGATGTTTAATATTCTATGTAAACGTTTTATATCCTTAATCAATTTTTGAATAAATACTTTCGCACAATCTGAACCTCTGTATGAAACATATTTATTTAAGCTCGGATCATGTGAACAGCAGATATAATAAGCAAAACATGCTGGAATGTGAATTTTTAAATTATGAGTATTTCCACTACTGCTTTCTGTGCTATCAACTAATAGACTTTCAAAGTCGGCATATACGACAAAATTAATTTTTTGTTTTCTTTCAAAATGTTTGAATCGAAGTCTACTATTTTTATCAGGTACTACTGTTAAAACTTGTGAACAATTATGACTCTTAAATTTGTTTTCAGAAGTAAAAAATGATAGACATGCTTCACATATGTACATCTTTCCTTTAAATTTACTCATTTGCCCGCGAACCAATCTTACAAAGTCCTTTATAAGAACATAATGACCTGTGCAATTATTTTCTAGATATAATAAATTAACATGCTTATTATTTCTCTCTTTCGTTAAATATAGTGGTCCAGTAACTAAACCTTTATTGCTTAATCCATAAATGTTAATACTGATATCATTATTGGATTCAAACCATTTAATGTCTTTGCAAGATGGCGGGAAATGCATTCCCTCTGTATTGAACACAGCAGTGGGGTGTGGATAGGAACTTGTCTTACAAACGTTACTTTTAGCTGGGAATAATGCAGCCACGAGGCTCCATAGAAAACAGTGTTCGTCGTCGTTCTGTATATTCAAACAACATTTTTTATTCTTTATCACTGAAGGTAAATCTAAATATGTACCGCCTCTCATAGGATTATATTTATTAATATTTATTTCCAAATGACTTACAGAAACAAAAGACCAGCCTGATTCATGGTGCTCGAATTCTGAAAGCTTTTTTATAAATATTTCTATAGCATTATCAAATGTCTCATTAATGTCAGTATTGTTAAAAATGTAAACATATTTTGTATTAAATGATTTCAACTCTTGTTTACCCGAGTGAGGTAACACAAAGTTAGCAAACAGTTCGAAATTTAATTTAATACATGTGTTTTTCAATAATGATATACTTATTAGTTTTAAAACATCTCGATAACGCCCGTGCAGGAACGCCTCGGGAGTGAGGTACTCGTCTTCCTGCGCAGGGTTTAAACGATAAGTCATAATTCTATTCTTAAAAGCTGTAGCAATAATATCAACGTTCTCAAATTCAGATTTTAGCAAACAATTTTTCTTGTGAATATTTGTTCTAATATGATATCGGTATTTCGTTTTAGACATTTCAACATTGCATTTTTCACATGTTACTTTTCTTGACTCGGTGGATGGTAATGGAGCTGGAAATAATATTAAGTAATGTTTAGTATTATATATTTATTTATTTATGCACACTTTGGATATACATTTTAAGACAAATATAAAAACAGAAAAATAAGAATATTTAAGTTTCAAAGTAATATGATGATAGATGTCAAATTTCGAAATTTATTAATAATAAGTACTATTGAACGATGGGGGGCATTGTTTGAATTCCTTGCGAGTGGCAAGAATATACTCGGTGAGCCGAGCCCAAGCTTCCGTGTCCGTGTCAGTTCTGTTTTTAATTGTCACGACACTGTGACGCCAGCGATTCATGGGTTGAACGTTCTCAATTTCATTGCATGAGTATACCTTTAACTCGATATAATGAGAGCCAGTTTTCCCTCATGTGTTTGTCGAGCTACACCATTCGCTAGCCTTCGTGTTATATACGAATATATAGGTGTACCTTTTCTTGTATCTTCCGGAGCCGTGCTCGCGTTGTCCTCCTCGCTGTCGCTACCAAATAAGTCCTTCATGCTTGGTTTCATCGTCTGGCTGATGGGGTTGAATCTGATTTTTTTATTTTTGGCAGGTAAGGTTGGTGGAGAGTTATATATCTTCTTGCTAGGTGGCAACGGTTCGCGGCGATCAGAACTTGAGGGTTCATCGGGTTTTCTTCGTGACGTTGACGAAGATGGGTTAGCGCGCTGGGAAGTCGTTTGAACTCCTTCATCGATCTTCCTGCGTGATGTGGACGGTGATGGCTCGGAGCGCTCTGAACTTGAGCACCTCGATCGTTTCCTTGATTTATTATTGGATCTGAGCTGGTCTTCATGCTCGTCATCGGAAATGAAAAGGTCTCGAGCTGTTGACCTGTAAAGAAAACAATTGAATTGAAACATTGAACAAAAAATATTTAAGTAACATTGCCAGAGCAAGCTGACAGGTTTAGTCATGTAGTGGTGATCTTTTCTGAGAAAACATAGTTATGAAGACTGTCTAATACAGTTATCGAAAAACTTTTAAGTTGTGCAGAAAATAATCACCTAGTACAGTCGCTATCAGATATATGTGAGCAAACAAGGTGATCATAAATATCTGAACACGATCTTATTATCAAGACGTTAGAGTGCATGTTCAGATATTTATGATCACCCTTTTTGCTCAGATATATTTGATAGCGAGTGTATCCTAGTAGGCTTAATAGAAGATCTATTTATTCAATTTTAGGCGTTCGATTGATCGGATATTTACTCCTTTTAAATACGAGTTCCCCACTCGTTGGATTTCAATTTCACTAAATAACAATGTAGTAAATTAATTAGTAATTCAAAGTAGTAATATATGATACAAACGTTAGTAAGTAATATAAAAACACAACTTTTCTAGAATAACGACGATACATTTTAATAATAGTGAATAAGTAGGCGATATCTATAATAAATTCACTTGCTTTAATGACTTTATAGAATAGATTACTGTGATAATTAATGAGTATTGGATGCAATAGATAATGATGAAGTTATGGTGAGATGTAAATAAGTAATGCATATTAACTTACATTTTGAAGAGTTCTAGTTCGCAGGATTTAGATTTAGACTTGTCCAGTTGTTCCGGTTCCAGTAGGAGGGTGGGCTGATCAGTGATGCTGGATCGTACGAAGGCAGCTTATTTATATCGTTATCTACGTCACTCGCCATACCCAAATTCGTAAACTTTGTATACAACACTTACTTAATTGGAAAATGCATTGTCGGTATCCAGCCAAACAAGAAATGCTGACATGCCACGCTTGTGTTACATCTTTATTCGGATACCAATTCTACCTATGAATTATTACAGTTCATGCAATTCATAAAGACAAGTGGGCAACTCTAATTAAACTTTGGTGTGATAGTAATAAGAGTCATGACAATCGGCTTCATGAGTTACAAGAACTAAATGTAATTTACTAGGTACCTATGCCACGCAAGGTTTGCTGCAGTCAGCCAAATGAACTCGAACAAGTAATTTACTTCGGTGTGAAAAGCATTGTCGCAAATAGGCTGAAGCCCTACTTCGCTATTGCCTGAACAACACGTAACATTTTGCTTTGGCGCAGGACTTCTTTTCATTCCCAATTATACTTTGCAGAATCAAGACGAAGTATTTTAATGTCGAATCTATGTCCTCCTTCATAAGGTATACCTAATAAGAAGATAGATTGTTGATCAATTTTATCCAAATTTGGGTTCATCATACTAGCATTGTCCTGGGGATCTGTTCGAAATGGCGCACAGAGATAAAGGCGTAAATATTTCTAACACCGAGCAGGTTTCCTTACGATGCTTTCCTTCACTGAAAAGCTCAGTGGTAAATTCAAATTAAATTTCGTACATAAATAATTTCAGAAAAGAAGCCGGATTCAAACCCGATCCTCTACATGAGAGGCGGTAGGTCAAACCACTAGGCTACCGGTATTTAGTAACACGGACAGACAATTGTAATAATTTTATATATGAGCGTCAACACAGACGGAATCATCTTACTCCTGGCGTCGAACGCTCCATATTTGACGTGCCTTATATGGACGTTCAAACTAACATGAAATTAATGGCCGATTTTGAACTCTAATATAGGATCCGTTGTAAATATAAATTCGTTAATTATATGAAAATACTTAGTTAAAAATTAATTTCAACGGGTGTAGTTCTCTGATCAGTAACATGTCGGTAAGTAATCAAATATTATTATTATTATTATTATTAAGATTTACAATAATAGTTAAGCCCTCATCGTTTTTTATTTTCACTGAATAATTAAGTACCTACTTATATTAACCGAATGTTTATTTTCTCATTTCAGGATACATCAGAGCGTCTATTCAACTTTGTTCCTGAAAACAGAAACCCTCCCACTGACCCACGTCTGGGGCGTAAAAGAAAAACAGAAATCACCGCCTACTCAATAATTAAGAAACCACATCGGCATGCAACAAAATTGATCAAAATTGAGATAATTGACGGTGACAAAATAGATGTCAATGACCAAATGTGCAAGTGTAATGCAGGACTGTGCGTGCAATACGTAGTGGAGAATATTCTTCTAGATAATGTGTACCAGTCAACACTAAATCTAATAGATAAAATGGAAGGGGGTATAGCGTCGGACACGTGTAATGGTTACACAATATTGTAAAATCAAGTATTAAATTAAGTATTAAATTAAATTAATTATTATTATTATTATTATTATTTGTATTAAATTAAGTTTAGGATAGAAATATTTTACCGCTTCTATTCATGTATTATATTAATTAGTAAATTAGTAAATATGGATACCTACGTATGGAACATGTCTTTAATTAAGCATCTATTTGTATCAAGTTTATAATTATTTAAGCTAGGTTAATTAGGTGTAATAAATAATTAAATCATTTATTATTACTTATCTTGAAGTTTAATTCATCATTTCATAATTTTATTTCACGGCAGGTTTGAGTCAGTCATTTGATAGTGGCTCTGTCCACTGTTCCGACAGTCACGGGTTCGAATCCGCTAGGGGCAACTTTGTGTGACGAGCACGAATGTTTGTACTCAAGTCACACCTGTTTAGTATTTATATATGTACCATGTATATCGTTGTCAACGTAGTACAAGCTTTGAATAGTTTGGGGCTAGGGCAATTTGTGAGAAATGTTGCAAGATATTTATTTATTTATACCCTTCCAAAGAAATCCTTACAGTCCATAAATATCGTTCATATTTTATAATGATTGACTCAAAGTATTGGCATAAAGGTATGTAGCTCCTTTCCAAACATGGAGTGCATCACTTGCATTTTGTACCTACTTAAGTGTAAGCTCTCTACACCGGTATCACAGTTGCAACAACACAAATGCATTATCGATTTCTTTCAATACCTATCACAGGCATCACAGCGTTGTTTTTATTTTTATTTTTTATTTTTATTTATTTTTTTAATGCCAGTGAAAACATTCATACCAGAGTAAATACGAGTTTACAAATCATATTCAAAGATTATATTTGTTTCTATTGATTCAAAGAGTATAATGTACCTACCTACCATGACTTGAGAGTCGTTAGATATGGAATTCTCCAAACAACTACATAATGTGATGTGTGTAGAATTCGTATACAGAAAATAGATAAAAAATATTTCCTGAATATAATAAACGTTTAGTTGAAGCTCTTCTCAAACATACACAAATTACTTCTTGAATAGATGAATTGAACAGATTAAAGGTTGACTTCTTGAATAGAGAGAAGGTGGCAATTGGACTTCTTGCATAGAATAGATAGAGTTATCGAATAGTAGGGATTAGGGGATCTGGATAGCTCCGGCAGTATCCAGATACCCTAATCCTTACCTACTGATGATATAATGACGGTGGAGTCTGGAGTGGCGAGGCTGGGACTTCATCTTGTTTGAGGCCCACTGACAGCTCGTCTCCCAGTTCGTGGACACCACTCGAGAATTTTTTGGCCTCACCGGCCATCAGTTCTGCGAGAAATGGCTCTAATGACAGCCAATGAACGGTCTGTATACTGGATAGGTCGTCCACTTCCGACTCTGCTTTAACTGATAATATGAGTTATTAGGTACTTATAGCTATGTTGAAGATTCGGGTGAACATTGAACATGATTACGATGATGATGCTGATAGTGAAATCTTTGGTGGACTGGAGGTGCGCATCCCATTTTGTACTCGTGTCTAGGAAAAATCCGTATTGAAATATTAGGTCCTTACATATGAAATTGGCGTTTCATATGGCAGAAATGAAAACGATTTTTTTTTATGAAACTATTTTTTTATTTAGTCAAAGTATGTACCATGGCTATCTATGCACTTTTGCCATCTCGAAGGTAGTTCATTGATTCCTTTACTAAAAAAAGTGTGTGAGCGAGAATCAATAAAATCTTTGAAGGCCGTTTGGACAGCCTCGTGAGAATTGAATTTTTTTCCTTGCATGAAGTTGTCCAAATTCCGAAAAAAATGGTAATCAGTTGGAGCAAGGTCCGGGGAGTATGGTGGGTGTCGAAGACATTCCAGTCGCAGCTCCCGTAGTTTTGCGGCCGTCAAACGTGCCGTATGTGGTCGAGCGTTGTCCTGAAGCAGCAGTGGGCTAGATCGATTGACCAGTCTGGGTTGTTTAATGGCTAGCTTTTCCATCATCGTTTGCAATTGTTGACAATACACATCAGCCGTGATTGTTTGCCCAGATCTTAAGAAACTGTAATGGATGACACCGGCACTAGTCCACCAGACACTTACCAGTACCTTTTTCTGAGTCAACTTTCGTTTCGGGCAGAATTTGGCTGGTTCACCTGGGTTCAACCATTGTGAAGAACGTTTCCGGTTGTCGTACAAGATCCATTTTTCATCACAAGTAACGATACGATTCAAAATGCCTTCATTATTGTGCCGGTTGAGAAGTGAAACGCAACACTCGACGCGTGTTTCTTTGTTTGCGTCGCTCAATTCATGCGGTACCCATTTTTCAAGTTTTTTCACTTTTCCAATTTGTTTCAAGTGAATCAAAATGGTTTTATCACTCACACCGAAGCCTGCCGCTAACTCTGACGTGGTTTGCGATGGATCTGCTTCCACAATTGCTTTTAATTCTTCGTTATCAACTTGTGTCTCCGGCCGTCCACGAGGCTTGTTCTGTAGGTCAAAATTTCCAGAACGGAAACGTTGGAACCAATAACGTACCGTATTTTCTTTTGCAGTAGCTTCCCCATACGCATTGTTAATCCTACGAGCCGTTTCTGCAGCACTAGTGCCGAGGTGAAACTCATATTCGTAAATATAGCGATATTTTAAGTTCTCCATATTGTGAACAGAACGATGTGAAAGAAAAACAAATGACGCGATAACAAATAAATTTCGTAATTCGAACACAGAAATACATGGTCTTAAATTTGAAATAAATTTGAATTTGGAATTCCTAGCCGAACGCCACATATTTTGAATCAAAGTTGCCAGTTCGCCAAACGCCAATTTCATATGTAAGGACCTAATATGTTACCAGAACATACCTACGAGAGTGAACAATATGCTCCGTGGGTCACCTAGGTGTTGGCTGAAAATCAGCGCTGTGTAGGTGTTTATCACCTCAGCCACCTTTCCGCTGCCATGAAGACACACACACTTGTTCTTAGTTTTTCTTTCATGTTTGTAATATTATTTTAGTGCATTTTTTCTGTATTTTTTTTTTGCTGTAAACTGTGTCTTCTGTGCAACGAATAAATGTCTATCTTCTTCTTTCTTCTTCTTCTTCTAGATTCTGCTGGTCGACTTTAAAGAAGACGATCATGTACGAATACGAGTGCACGCTGAAACAAAAGTGCCAGCAACTGCTGCGAGTGGCAAAACAGCTTTTCACGCAAGTAAGCACCTACCATGACTTTACATATAACTTATATCTACTAAAACTTGAACATACAAAGGTTCCATTGAAGTTCCAGTTGAAAAATAACCCCGACTACTATTAACGTACTCACATGTCGTTTTGTCTTGTACAAAATATATGTACGAGTATATGTCTATACTCCTTCTCTTGTACAAAATATATGTATATGCCTATGTAACTCGCACAATAATAATGAATCGATCGACACTTCTTTCGTAGCGCTGGATGGAATAAACCCTAAGTACCTAAATACATTCTACAGTATTGTAGAGTGCTAGTCAATTGCCGTAGTTGGGTAAAAAGTAATAAAATTGGAATCCTTAAGTACAAATCGACGGCATTTATATTATTCTTAACTCAGACTATCCCAAAGTCGGTTGAGTCGTTTTTCGTGGCCAGGTGGCGACATTGGACACGCTGCTGCAAATGGCGATGGACCAGGCCAAGAATCTGATAAAAGCGGAGAAATGCGGCGTGATGCTGGTCGACGTGGAGCGAATGGAGCTCGTCGAGACTTTGTACCCTGGAAAGGTTACATTTTCATAAACTTTTCAACGCCCCATTTCAATTACTAAAGCCGTCACTCACACGCCAAGGGTGGCTGACCTCTAAAGCGAATTATGGAACTTACGCATACGTGTTTAACGTCTTTAATTACACCTTAGCTTAGACAACTTTAGGTGTCGTTGGCGTGGCAGTAAGCTCGGCAGTGCATGGAAACTACGTGTCCTTGGCGGTCAAAGGGTTAAGTAGGAATTGTCTAGATGGGGGGGTTCCTATGTTCATATGTTCAATTGGGTGATCCAACTTTTAACTGCCCTTATTTCTTCAATTATTTGTCTTTTGGACAGCCCAAATAAATCAGTTTTCCATTAACTAGCCTGTTTCGTGACTACAATGACATTGATATCTTTGGCTTGTTGTCCCTGAAAATTACAACCAGCTGTCATCTTGATTCCTTCATAGCCATGAAAAGAGCTCATGGAAAGGCAAACTGATTTACTTCGGTTGTCCAATAGACAAACATTGAATAAGTGAGAGCACTGAGCAGTTAAAAGTTAATTAATACACCCAATTATGTTAATTACCGAGGATTTTCTCTAATCCTTTCCATGGTGGCCATCATGCAGGTTCCTTTTGGACCGTTACCAATAGTCTTGCCCATAACCTGCTGCCGCCAAGTAGCATTGTTCTGACCCGGTTTGGGTTGAGGACATCCGGTTAAATCGCCTAGCATAGAGGCATGTGGATTGCCTCGATCCCAGTGAACTCTCTTAGTCGTCAGGGGCTGTATTCGAAGTCTTGAAATAGGGATCTCCCTGTTCCCTACTTAAGACTTCGAATATAGCGCCAGGATGGGCAACATATTCCATGTTCCTCTGAGATCACTCAAGTAAGTACCATGATTAAGTAAGTAGTTCCCATTCTATGGAATGTGACGTCATAGACGCCATGTGGTGTATAGCAATGGATTAATTTGGAGCCCTCAATTATTGCCTCGATGGTGTACCTAGTTGTTGCACGCCCGCCCGGATAGCTGTTGGAGGTGCAGGTTCGAATCCTGCTTGAGACCGTAATTTTTTGTAATTTTTCTTTGGTTTAATTTCATAACGCAGACGCTTCTTTTAATTTATAAATATTTGGTATGACGTCATAGAATTAAATCATAATTTCAGGGGGCAACTGAAGAGGTGTCCGAGCGGCGTTTCCCGTTGGACATGGGCATTGCGGGCTACGTCATCAAAACGGGCAGCCTCGTCAACGCGAAGTCGGCAAAAGAACACCCCGCTTTCAACCCGGACATCGACACTATTCCAGGGATTGATATTAAGTAAGCAGATAAGCCGTGGTAGCTTAGTGGTTTGACCTTTCGCCTCTCATGCGGGTCGGAATTCGAATCCGGCTCGCACCTCCGAGATTACCTACTCATGTGCGGAATTCAATTTGAATTTACCACTGAGCTTTTCAGTGAAGGAAAACATCGTGAAGAAACTTTGCGACGACAGGTTTGGCTCAGTTGGTCCGCTCAGTGATCCTGCCTACTGCTCCAGCGGTCGCGGGTTCGAATCCCGCTAGGAGAAAACTTGTGTGATGAGCACGAATGTTTATATCCGAGTCATGGATGTTTATAGTATTTATATATGTATGTATTTACCACTGAGCTATTCGGTGAAGGAAAACATCGTGAGGAAACCTGCACGCATCTGCGAAGTAATTCAAAGATGTGTGTAAAGTCCCCAATCCGCACTAGGCCCGCGTGGGAAATATAGACCAAACCCTCTCGTGATGAGAGGAGGCCTGTGCCCAGCAGTGGGACGCAAATAGGCTGTAGTAGTAGTAGTATTTCTCTATTGTATTTTTCAACGCCAATTCCATTGCAGATTTTACATTCTTTACCAACATTTTAAGTGACAGTTACCATTTTCTCCCAGAACAATGCTGGTCTTTCCGATTCGAGAACAGACCGGCATCATAGGAGTCGGCCAGCTGATCAACAAGATAGGCGACCCGTATTTCGACGCCATGGATGAGGAAATGGCTCTAGCATTCAGCATCTACTGTGGCGTGTGCATCATACACTCGGTGGTGTACCAGAAAATTCAGGAGGCGCACATCAGAAATGCCCTGGCCAACGAACTGGTTATGTACCATATGAAGGTTGGTACCTAACACCCCGCTCACAGAATACCGACGTCAAGTAATATCATAGAGAAATGATACAAGAAGAGTGGCAGAGCCCATACTGTAGTGCGTGCTCCGAAACCCGGTTTAAACTTAAACCGAAGTGTTAACACTAGATCGACATTTAGCGTCCAGTGGCTGAACCCCGATCACCCAACCATTTAGCAGTTGCTCCTACTTGAAGCTAGATAGCGAGCCGAACGCAAAGTGTATTTCTAAACAGTTTACAACTAATAGTGTAACTAGAACTCTTTTTTGAAATCCTCTTATTACACGGAGACTTCGGGTTGTAAGTTGTAAACTGTTAAGCAATAAAATATGCTTTGCGTTGGGCTCGCCATCTAGCTTCAAGTAGCGGAGCAACTGCAAAACGGTCGGGTAATCGGGGTTCAGCCACTGGACGCTAGATGTCGATCTAGGCCCGGTTCCTATATCCACGAAACGCCTCGTTTTGCCTACGGACGGTTGATTTTTGACATTTGTTCCATAGAGAATCTGTCAAATTTTAACCGTCCGTAGGCAAAACGAGGCGTTTCGTGGATATAGGAACCGGGCCCTAGTGTTAACCCGGGTGTGCTCCGAAGAGCACGCACTACAGTATAGACTCTGCCACTATTCTTGTATCATTTATCTATGATGTAGAACAATAAACGACACTTAGTATCGACACCCCAAGAAAACAACATTCACGATGATGTCACAGCAGGCTGGCTGGCACTTTCGTTTGTAGGTCGGCGACTCGGAAATATCGAAGCTGCTCGAATGCACGGGGTTCCATAATCACCCGCACATCATCTCACTGCACTTCAACCCTCGAGCGCTGCCAATGAGGGAGCTTCCCTGCTATGCCTTCAAGATGTTTCAGGATTTGGGATTCCTAAACAGGTGAGTCTCACGCCGTTAAGGAGTCTCAGTAAAGTTTTCTGAAACCCATGATATGAAAGATTCTTGTCAGTCGTTTCACGTTTGGCAGTCTGTGGTTGACAGTTTGCTATGCCACATACTTGTAAATAGCAATTGCTGTCTTTTGAATTTTATTGTGTCTTGTAAAGATATGAATACGCAGAATTTGGAATTATTTTCATTTAAACTTGATTTACTTCAGTAGTTTTCATTTTTAGGGTTCCGAAGTCCACTAGGAACCCTTATAGTTTCGCCATGTCCGTCCGTCCGTCCGTCCGTCCGTCCGTCCGTCCGTCCGTCTGTCCGCACTATTGCTCGGAGATGCTTAGTTCTAGAAAGCTGTAATTTGGCATGAATATACATATTAGTTACACTGACAAAGTGGTACAATAAAATTTTGAAATATATTTTTTTATAGGGTACCTCCCCTACTCGTAAAGTGGGGATGTAATTTTTTTTTCTTGCGTACCCCATGGTACGGCATATCGTTGAATAGGTCTTAAAAAAATATTGTGGGTTTGTTAAAACCATTTTTTGATTAAGTGATGCGTTTGTGAAATATTAAGCTTTAAAGTGCTATTTTTTGTTAGAGTCACGTGTCCCCCCCCCCTGCCAGCTAAATGGCGGTATTTGGATGGCTGAAAAAAATCACGGTTATGGCATATATAACGTAGTTGAAAGGAAAACTATCACAGCTAAGTAGGCTGTACAAACTTACGAGTCATAGTCGACCAACTTATGAAATGATTAAAAAACCAATGATTTTTCTCGAGCGGCAGGCGCGTCGGGCGGGCACGTCATACTCATACCACAGGCTAGCTAGATGCTAGTAAGTCTTAGAAAGGTACTGTGGGCATCGTCAACTTCGGAACCCTATAATTTGCGCGTGGCCCGACACGCACTTGGCCGGTTTTATATACTTTGTTTGGTATAGGTATGTAATGCCCCATCCACACCCTTGAGGCTCTCGCACGAGTCTTGGCGAGTATTTATTCAGGTGGCACATTCGGCTATATCATCAAAATAAAAAAAAGTTACAGTGAGCGATCGCGAGTCTGTGGTCGGTTGCCTCGCCTCACCCCCTCGCGTCCTTTGACTCGTGTCCGAAAAACCGACACAAAGCGAAGCAACAGCGAGGCGAGGCGAGCGAAGATGAGGGGACTAGCGTTCGCTCGTGTAGCTTCTTGGAGAGTGTGGATGGAGCTTAACGGTATATCTATTCCAAATACAAGGGGGGTGCCCCTCGCATTTGAGTGCCTAAGTCTGGCTGTGCCTGTGAGCAGGAACAATGTAATTATGTAGACTGTCAATCTGCTTACATTGCGGCGTACTTACATCGGAAAATCTTTGTACGTGAGCAATATCCAGGGGGCGCTTCAAACTTCCATACAGGCTACCTCTATCATCGCACTTGACACTCTGGTATACGCTGCTTTGTATGAAGGTTTGTTATTCTAGGTTCACCTTACATTTTCCATGCTGTGAGCCATATTCTTGATGATTTGAATCCATCATCTGAAACTTCACAAGGCGTTCTCCACTAGGTTCAGCATCAAGCGCCCCAAGCTGGCTCGCTTCATTCTCCACGTGAAGAAGGGCTACCGCGACGTGCCGTACCACAGCTGGCTGCACGCCTTCAACGTGGCGCAATGGGCGTACGCCTGCATGATCAACTACAAACTCGTCTCGCAAGGGTACTTCAAGTAAGTCTCGAGCGGCTTGCGAATTTAGTTTGTCAGAGGCTCTATTCGATACGGACTTAATAAAGTTAAAGCAACCATCATACCGCCCCCAACCATTTTCTGCTTTTGTCTAAAGGTTGACTGGCAGACAATGCCTCGAGGCATTAAGTCCGCCTTTTGTACACTAAGATTTCTTAGCATAAAGTTTAAATAAATAAATAGCAGAATATAATCTTACTAGCTTCTGCCAGCGACTTCGCCCGCGTGGAATTCGGTTATCGCGCTCCCGCGAGAACTATGCATTTTTCCGGAACTAAAAGTAGCCTATATATATCCTTTCTCTGGACCCCAACTATCTCCATGCCAAATTTCATCTCAATCGGTCCAGCGGTTGAAGCGTGAAGAGGTAACAGACAGACAGACAGATTTTACTTTCGCATTTATAATATTAACTAGCTTCTGCCCGCGTGGAATTCGGTTATCACATTCCCGCGGGAACTATGCATTTTTCTGGGATAAAAAGTAGCCTATGTCTTTTCCCGGAACTCCAACTATCTTTATACCAAATTTCTTCCAAATCGGTCCAGCGGTTGAAGCGTGAAGAGGTAACAGACAGACAGAGTTACTTTCGCATTTATAATATTAATATGGATATGGATGATCACATAATCTATTTATCTAAATTTGTTCCTAACAAAGAACTGTGCAGCCATTGACACTGTATGAATTCTCCCCAACAGTGACCTGCAGGCTCTGATGTTCCTCATAGCAGGTTTGGTCCACGATTTGGACCATCGCGGCACGACCAACAGTTTCCACATGCAAGGGCGTAAGTTGATGTCCATAAGTTTTTTGTCAAAATTTGTGATATTGTATGAACAATATGAATATGTATATTCAAAATGGAGGAGGTCTACCTCCGATGCATGATTATTATCATTCGTTCTCGTCTACATTGTTAAACATAAATTATCTACCGCGTTTCATAGCGGTGTATATCTTCTGCTACGAACACCTATCAAAAAAATCTGGCCTCACCAGTAGAGTAGACGAACGATTTCATATACTAAGGGCTGATTTTTCAGTCGTCAGATAAGAAATATTCTAGGGACTACTACTACTACAGCCTATTTGCGTCCCACTGCTGGGCACAGGCCTCCTCTCACCACGAGAGGGTTTGGGCTATAGGCCTAGTCCCCACGCGGGCCCAGTGCGGATTGGGGACTTCACACACATTGAATTAATTCGCAGATGCCTGCAGGTTTCCTCACGATGTTTTCCTTCACCGAAAAGCTCAGTGGTTAATTCAAATGCCGTGGTGGTCTAGTGGTTCGACCTACCGCCTCTCATGCAGAGGGTCGGGGTTCGATTCCGGCTCGCACCACTAAGTTTACTTATGTGCGAAATTCAATTTCAATTTGAATTCTAGGGACAGTCCATATAAAATTTGAATTTATTCTGGAACAAATTCAAATTTTGTATGGACTATCCGATGAATAAAACGATTGAAAAATCAGCCCTAAGCTAACTACGTATATACATAAGTATATATATATATACATAAATCGTCTACTGGTGATGGAGGTGCTTAACTGCTTACTGATCACCACCCATTGCCACTTAGTTTCGCAATTCTTCTGGCAACTCAAGGGTAACCAGTTCTGCTGATATCATCATTTCCGTATGGTCTATCAGAGACGACGCTGGCCGCTTTATACTCGAGCGAGGGCAGCGTGATGGAGCGCCACCACCTGGCGCAGGCCATCTGTATCCTGAACACGGAAGGCTGCGACGTGCTGGAGGCGTTGCCGCGCCGCGACTACGACCGCGCCCTCATGATGCTGCGGGACTTCGTGCTCGCCTCCGACCTCGCTAACTACTTCAAGTGAGTCCTACCTTACCTACTCGATTGGGGCAGGAGCCACCGTATTCCTGCTCGCCAGTTGGAGAGCATGTAAGAAATTCGGGTATTCATGCAATCATTGATATAGATAGAGGCGTTCCATCATAGTCCCCAGGATTGGTAAGGCGTTCGTAATCCCATGATTCCTTACCCATGGGCCACAGATACAAATACCACTAATCATGAGGTGGCATTGTGTGCTCATTTTCAAAATTAATTCCATGAAGATAAGATAAGATAATATTTATGCCATGCCCGTAGGAACTTCAACGAGTACAAGACGATATCGTGGGACTACCAGAAGGGCAACCGCGTGCACGCGGCCGCGCTCCAGGCACTGCTCATGAACGCCGCCGACCTCAGCGACCAGCTCAAGGACTGGGGCAGCGTCAAGAAGACCGCCGTTAGTTCACTGGCTTCAGTAGTCTACTAGCCATCTCCCGCGGTGTAACTATAACCCGCCTAGGTCCCGTTATTTATCATAGGAATTCCGGGAAATCCTCTCTTAGTACTCCCCAAGGAATCTACATGTCAAATCTCAGCTTTCTACGACCAGTAGTTACGGCTATGCGTTGTCCTGTCAGTCAGTCACTCACTCAATCAGTCAATAAATCAACGGAAGAGTTTTATAAAATAATAGCTAGCTTCTACCAACGAATTCGGTTATCGCGGGAACTATGCGTTTTCCGGGATAGCAAGTTGCCTTCCCCGGGACTCGGACTACCTCCATACCAAATTTCATTTAAATCAGTCCAGCGGTTGAAGCATGAAGAGGGAACAGACAGACAGAGTTACTTTGGCATTTATAATGTTAGTATGGATATAGATACAATAATATATCACACTATTCACACTGCAAAGAACATCAAACAGGTGGTTCATTAATAGCCGAGATCAATAGTAGCACATTTGAACCTCGCGATAACAGTGGCTACGTCGTTGAACATTAAGAGAAAAAGGTTAGGTCCAAGATGACGCACGCCCAGTCGGTATCCTGCCTGCAAGACGGGGCCTTCTTCGTTTAAATCAAGATAGGCAAGCATCTGTTTTCATCAAGGACCGATCGGGATGAAATTTGGTATGGATATAGTTGGGAGTCCCGGGAAAGGACATAAGCTACTTTTTATCCCGGAAAAACGCATAGTTCCCGCGGGAACGCGATGACCGAATTCCACGTGGGCGCAGTCGCGGGCAGAAGCTAGTGGAGTAATAATGGAGTGTTCCCGTCAGGCGGCGGTGCTGACGGAGTTCTTCAAGCAAGGCGACGTGGAGAAGAGCCGTGGCGACCTGCCGCCCATCATCATGGACCGCGACAAGTGCTTCATCCCAGAACTCGAGATACAGTTCCTGCAGACGACCTGCATCCCGCTTTACGAGTAACTCCACCACCGCAGCGCCTAACCGCTAGGCCAAGAACGTTTTACGGACACATTGCGCGATCGTGACGCCCGCCGCGCGTCGTTTAGCGACCGTCGCGCGCAATGTGTCCGTAAAATGCCCGCCGCTGCCGCTGTCGCGCAAAGTCGTGGCCTAGCCGTAACACGGCCATAGACTAGAGATCTTATCGGCGAAGTTGTAAATTGTATGCTGTCAAAAATAACGAGGCGAGGTTGTCATGGCAGGCTGACTAGGATAGATATACGTTCATGCTGCAGACAACATGTTTCAGACTTCAAGTCCGCTTGACAATATTATATGTGGTTGCAGGGCTTGAAACCGGTTTTTGCCCCCATACAATTAACCGGTTTGCTTATCGTTCTTTCGTTTACTATTTCATGTTTAATAAGGCTATAAAATAATACGAAGTAATAACCTAAATACACTATGGAGTTCCACATAAAGAGTATAAAGTAATTCTAAATATTTGACTATTTCGGGTTTTTTTTAATTAACCGGTTACAAGCCCTGTGTGGTTGTCATCAAGAAGAAAACGCTAGAGCAGTGGGAGTGGGGTCGTCCGGCTAAGCGAAATATTCAGAATCTCTATTCTATGAACACGGCTCGCTTCAATACGGCTCTGCCTCTTCGCCAGCCTATTTCCGTCCCACTGCAGCACTGGGCCCAGTGGGCCTCTCATCGCGAGGGTTAGGGCTGTAGCCCCCATGCGGGTCCATTGCGGATTGGGGACTTCACACACATCCTTGAACTAATTCGTAGATGTGTGCAGGTTTCTTCACGATGTTTGCCTTCACCGAAAAGTTCAGTTTAAAATGAGCTTTAAACTGGTTTGGACCACAAAAAAAAACTCAAGATATAAATAGTTTTAAAAAAAGTTTGTACCTGATCATTTGTTTTGTTGACAGAACAATAGGAAGAATAATTCCCAAGGCAGCTGCGTGCACGAAAATATTAGAAAACCACATAGAGCGATGGGATGCATCGAAACCTATATTTGCTGAAGTGAGAGTATTTCTTATTTTCACGTAAAGACTAAACATTACCGTAACATATTTACTAAGTAACTAATTTACGGTTTCTTGCTATGCTGCCTAAAATTTTGCACTAAAACGTAATAAAATCGTATAGAAATGAAATAAAAAAACTCTGCTAGACTCATCATGGAAAACCCCGTAAAGAATCCACAGAGGCCGCCTAAATAACTGACTAATTCGTACCAGTGGTTCGTCACGTCTACCCTGAACAGAGATAACGACCCTGATAGATAGTATGTGCGGATTATGGTCACGTTGCCATCGTTTAAATCGAGATCTTTCGAGAATGCTGACAGTCTGGATGGATTACGCATTATTTTTTTGTCGATAACTCTGTATCGGGTCGCGACGCAGTCGGGCTGGCACTGTGGGCAGTTCAGAGAGTTTTCGCGCTCGATCTCGAGCCCAGGCAGGTCATGTGGAGGGTACACGAACAGCAGCTTCTGGCTGTACTTGTTGAGGCAGTACAGCTCTTCAAGTGTACAGGCCGACAGGTTACTCCGTCTCGGCAAAAAGAAGGGGATACAATTGCATAGACGCTCGATTGTTCTCATTCTACACCGCACCAAACAGTTGCTCTGGCTATAATGACCGTGATATACATTCATCATTTCATCATTAAACACGCATCCTCTTTTCTCAATAGGGATTCCCTTGATTTCTTTGACTGTGTAGTATGCATACGGGCTGAGTGCCATATCATACTGTTCTCCTACTGACACTATTCTATGTATGAGTCCGCCGGCTGTCTGGTCGGCATAGTCGTAGCGGTCGAAAAAACACATATCGAAACCGTACGCTTGCCGGGTTGTGTATAAATAATCATCTGTTCTCACATTCAAGGCTACACTTAGCCCGTAATATTTACCATCCCGCTCAAGCACATACGGTTTATCGACAGGGTCCAAAACGTCCTCTACTAATCGGCCAGCTTCGGTGTCGTAATAGTTGAAAACGCAACAGAAACCGAACTGAGTTATAGCCGTCCGAAATAAATTGCTGCAGTTCGTCGTCTCTCCTTTCCAACTGCACTTGATCAAAGTTTCTTCGCAAGTCGGCGACAACGATAGCAACAGTTTTGTTATGTTACTTTTCCTGATATTTTCACGTTCGTCGACCAATTTTTCTATTTTTTCCAAGTAAACATTGAACTTCTGTATTTCTTGCCGCCTAGAATATGAAAAATCGTAAAGGTTGCCATACATTGTCACAACATCGAAGAGCTCCTCTTTGTTGGAGAATGTAGAGTTGTCGTAAGAATACAGCACGTCCACTAGACGTGAGACTGCGGATTTTTTCAACCGATTGTGGTTACAGATGGCAATGGCTGGAAATATTATCTTCCCGATGGGATAATCAGGATCTTCTAGGGTCATGTAGGTAGGTTGTGCATCTCGAGATTCCAGAGAGTTATTCACGAAGTAAATGAAAAGGAATGTGGCGCATCCTATAATTGCAAGCCACATCAATTTCTCGTGTGCAGTCTTAGTGCTGTCCACGAGGTACCGGACGCCGCTCAAGGAAGAGTTCTCCATGTATTCCCGAAAAGTTTGGTAAATACTTTGTCGTACAATCATCTCTCTATTCATATTCCAAACGGGTTTATGACGTGTGTCCTCTTTGAACGTAACAGATTTTTTTGGTGTACTCCTTATGCTCTTTGGCATGTGAGAGGGTGCCAGTTCTTTAAGGAAAAACGTGTTGCGTTTTATTTTCATTTCGTGTTTTTTTCTTTGTAGTTACGTATATAAGACACCGACTGTTTAAAATGTTACAAACGGGTAACTAGGCTGTGCAATAAAGTGTTTGCGATATTGCATCTACGTGATTGTGGTGCCGAATAAGTGACCTTTCATCGCGACAGCTCGTGTAAAAAAAAAATACTTTCATTATTACTTAATTGCCGGCTAGTTATGGCATGGCATAACAATTATGAATAAATACTATAATTGGTATCGTTATCTGCTTGGAGGGCTTTGATGATTTATATAGATTTAACCTGGTAATTTGAGGTGTATTACCCAATTACTTATTAATACTGTAAAAGTAGGACATGCGAGCCAATAGTGGGTAGGTTTATCACTATTGTGTTCGTACTGACAATATCAGATATGAGCGATGTGTGTGTAGAGATATGTATTCTCTTTTGGACTATTCTCAGCAGCAAGGCTAGTCCGAAGCACTCTTGAAGGTTCAAAATTGGCGAATAAAACCTGATTTAATGACTTTATTTTTCACTAGTCTCATTTTCCCCGTTCTTGTGAGAATTTCGGGAAATCCTTTTTCAGTGTTGCCTTAATCTCACTAAGGAAGCTTCAATATGTCAATTTTGATCTTTCTCCGACCAGCACTTTGGTCCGTGCGTTATCATCAGTCAATCTAAAGGAACTTTTCTGCAGGTGCCGATAACGGCTGGATTAGCGGTGCTGCTGAGTCCTGAGCTGGACAATCTGATAGAAGCGAACATGATCGAGAAAGAGCGACTGCGACAGGAGGCGGAGGCGGCGGCGGCGGCGGCGGCGGAGGCGGGCCCGCCCGTCGAGGAGGAGGAAGAATATTAACCTCGAAGGAATTACAACGCCCGCACCACACACCCTACTTTTCACACTAAGAATTAGTATTAAAAATCTCAGTGTTCAGTGCCGGATTAACCATATAGCAGGAGGAGCAAATGCTACGGGCCCCGCGGCTTTAGGGGCCCCGTGCACCCGGCGCACCACACCTTCTGACCGCAAAAAAATATCAGTTTAGATTGGATTACGCTCCAATATTTTGCCAAATGAATGTAGGTCATCATCAACATCATCATCATTTCAGCCGAAAGACGTCCACTGCTGGACATAGGCCTCCCCCAAGGCTCGCCACTCAGACCGGTCCTGTGCTACTTGCTTCCACCGGTTTCCCGCGACCTTCACGAGGTCGTCGCTCCATCTTGTTGGAGGCCTACCGACAGCTCGTCTCCCGGTTCGCGGGCGCCAATGGGGGGGAATGTAGGTACTAGGTACGTTTTTCCCGAAACAATTGAGTTAATAAAGTCCGGTTCACGTGCACGAAGAGTTTCTCACGTCATTGGTCATCTCATCGCTACTAAAGGGCCCCTTGACTCAATTTGCTACGGGCCCCGCGCTAGCTTAATCCGGCACTGCTAGTGTTCCGTCACTTAATTGAAGCCCGGGTCACGTACGCATGCGTCTGCGGGTCGCGTGCATCTGTATAGCACTAGTTCTAGTAAGACCTGTCACACCGCGTGCGTAAACGCATCGCATACGTTTTTGGTGTGAGCTTGAGAGCTAGGAAGAAAGAACAACCGGTAAATTGATATTGATATCATAAAAACAGGGACTGAATAACCCGAAAATTAAATAACCCTTAATTTCGGTAATGAAGAAATTCGGTAAGTATACAAAAACAGTAAAAAATACTCTGCATTAACTTTTATCTCGGATTGCTATAAATAATTATATTTTACCGTTTTCGTTCGGTAGAAACATAAAATCATATTTACTTGAACTGTAAACGTGTCTGTAATTATGTCTGTTGTAGTGTCATCCATCATTGTAGAGTGGGTCCGCTAGTTTCGCCGTGTAAATTAATCGGCATTAATCGCCACCCACATAAATGATATGTAGTTAGTGAAATTTGTTTCGGTAAATTTAAGGTAGGAAATGAAACGGTGAGAATTCCGGTATACATTATTATACCGGTATTTCCCTACCGTTTTCAATAGAGATCTTCTACTATCTAAAGTCCCGCGCCTTCACGTTTCAAAACGCTTGTTTTTTTTTATTATTATTCAAAAAGCACCACAACACTCTCAACGCATAGTTGATGGCTGTCTCAGCACGCACACATGTGTTGATAGTGTTGGTGGTGCTTTTTAAATACATTGAAAGCGTTTTGAAATGTGAAGGCGCGGGACTTTAGATAGTAGAAGATCTCTACCTATACACCGCAAACCGTGATTATAGATACGTCGTCACCAAGCTAATTTGGTTCATACAATTTTAAACTTAAAACTGCCTATTAGGAACAACATAACATTGTTTAGAGTAGAATTTCTTACTCTTAAGGTACCTAGTTATTATATTTTTTGGTAACTTATATTCATCCGGACTCGTTTTAATTTTCAAATATTTTTTGTGATACGATGATTTTTTATCGGTGGTCACGTACCATTTTTTCAACTATATTTTTAATATTATGTAGCAAAATATAACGACATATATGCAATCAACATTAGGTGAATTTTGTGTAGCTGTGTATATTTTTTTAACTTGACGTCTTTTTTGATAAAAAATAAAACATGCATTATTTGAAATCACTCTTTATTTATTTTCAAAATATTAGACAACTTATGGTAGCTTTATAGTTCCTATCTAAGATAAATAAATAATAATAAAATTCCTAACTATTAGATAACTAGCTTCTGCTCGCGGCTTCATCCGCATGGAATTCGCTTACAGTGGAACGCTGTCACCGAATTCCAATGCGTTTTTTCGGCATAAAAAGTTGCCTTGTCCTTGTTGATAAAAGTAGTAGCATCCTTCCCGGGGACTCGAGAACTATCTCTATACCAAATTTCATCTAAACCGGGCCAGCGGTTCAAGCGTGAAGAGGTAACAGACATACAGAGTTACTTTATCATTGGTAATATTAGTATCGATCACTATGGATCTACTGTTTGTTGATTTGTATGTTTAAAGTTATAAATAATGTAGCTACATCACTTTGGTTCAACAATACAGAGAAAGAAAAAAAATTGACCTTAGGCACCATTATTTGGTTGTATCACATTTTATTTTATCTACTTAACTACATAACACGGCCATTCGTAACACCTTGGTGATATATTCTTCCAAGTTGAAATTTGAAATTGATAAAAAGCACAAAACACATTTAGGTACTAAATTCCTAAAACAGACAAAGGATTCATTTTATCTTCAGTGACCACAACAATAATTAGTAATTTTCTTTTGCATATATTTTGTATGGACAATTTCTCAAAACTCAAACCTGATAAGCTTGGGTTAGTTTCTAAGGTCCACTTGCAAATAGCCGATTTAAGCAAAATTATCCAAGAATGAACGACGACACAATCAGAAATACATCAATAGGAAAAATAGAATTATGTATTCATAAAGAGTGTAGACCAGCTACAACACTATACTAGTGCGCCGTTCCAGGAGAGAAATAAGAAAAAACATAGCTCTATACGACACTGCTAAGGAAAATTCGAAAATTTGGATTGTTCACGCATTAATGTTTACCTATGAAAAGTGTCTGTGAGCCATGTTTAGACGATTTGAGGGTTAGGTTAGCTAGGCTTGGTCTCTAGTCTGTCGTACAGATGGTCTATCCTGTCTAGTATTGTGTGCAGTTGAACCTTTTTTTATTATTATTACGAATGGGCTTGCGTTTTACCCTAATCACAATCTTCTTAAAGGTTCACAATATTTTACAATATTTCTTAGGAATCGTTGGACCGCAAACCTTCGGTATTTTTGTCTTAAGTACAATATCGATAAATTCCACTGTTTTTTAATTAAGTACTTAAATAAATTTAAAAACAAAAGGAAAGGAATCGTTTTCGGAATGTTTTCAATTAAATAATATAATAATAATGTCTTGGGACATTTAACCACTTAGTCGTAATATAAAATGAATAGTGAATTATTTTTTAATTATATCCCGTTTAATTTATTCGATGACCTTTTGAAAAGGTCCATGTTTTGCTTTGTCAATAGTTTTTCATAGCAGTACACGATTTTATTTTGGAACAGTAAACAGTTAATAAAACCAGCTAATGCCTACAATAAACATTCAAAAAATTATATACAAGGTGAACTTGAGTAACCCGAATAATTTTGCCACCGTTATACCTGATGATAACCTGAGGCCGTAAGGAATAAAAAATGTTAATGAAACCAAGTTGAAATAAATATGATTTTTAAATATTTTTATTCCATACGATTTCTGACTGACTCAGACTGGGGTCGTATGGAATTAAAAAAAAACATATTTCAACCGGTTTCATTAACATTTTTTATTCCTTACGACTTCAGGTATACTATAGTAAAATTATTCGGGTTAAATAGTAGTTAGTTTTCTAAAAATAATGATATGAAAATAATAAATATCCCCCCGCCCCCTAGATTAAAGTCTGGTGCTTATACATAAAAAAATCGTGCTAAATTGGCTAATCAATTGTAAATACCTAGTACTATAGAAAACATTATTTGATTACCACATAGACAACTAATCCTGAAGACTTCGCATCGATGAATTAATGCATTGACATAATGATGCCAATAATTACGTGGTGAGAGAGGCATGGTAGGCTGTGTGACAAGGATAGCCATACGCTCATGCTGTGTGAGTAATTGGCTGCGTTCCGAATCGCGCTTAGAGCGCTCACAGCACCTTGCATCCTTTCCAGGAGTCGACTTTCAAGAGGAAAAGGGATGCAAGGTGCTGCGCGCGCTCTGCGCGCTATTCGGAACGCACCTATTGTGACGGCATATTATCAAGGCCGGTTGACATTACTATATGCGGTTGACACTTATATGCAAAAACCCTAAATGCAGTGGCAAAAAACCAGTCTTTCTTTCTATTTTGATGTACGGTTGTGAGGTTTGAACTCTGACTGAAAAGGAACATAGTTTGCTGGTGGCGGTAAGGTCCTCCGCAAAATCCTGTTGCCCGTAAGAAGGGAAGACGACAGTTGGAGTCCGGAAAAAATCCGGAATTTCGGAGCTGGTGGCTAACCCAAACATCATTGGGGAAATCAAGTCTCAAGGTCTTCGTCACTTCAAAGTCGAGTTGCCACTTTATTGCGATAAAACAAAAATGAAGGAAATATTATAACGATAATGCAAAATAAATTATTTGCGCATTACAATTGTTTGTCATTTACTTGTTTAAGCACACAAAATGGGACAAGTTAAAAACAAATGAACGTAATAATTTAATGAAACACTCACAGGATACATGGGGGTCGGGGATTATTTTAATACACCACTTGCAACACACAACAGTACGAATGACGTTCCGGTGTCACCCACACTACTACACAATACCGGAGTGGCATACCTGGCGAAGTATATTATTGTATCATGGATCGAGCCAAGTGGCGCCCTCTTGTGTCAGGCCAAGAGTCACTTTGGGTTGGTGAGCGGTATTAAGTTACTGGCAGAGGGGGCTAAGCCGCCCAAGTCTTCAGGGTTAGGTGTCTATGGGTTACCATCGTCCTACCTGTTTGGTCTAATCGACCTGCCCTATCAGGCCGTGTTGGCTGGGTTGTAGCAGGTCTTCCATGAATTCTTTCACCGTTGCCTTGAGTTTCCGGTTCACCAGCTCCTGGTCCCTATAAAAGAATTACAAATTTACTGCTTGTAATGCGCTGAATTAGTTGAAAACAAAAGGTTTCCAAAATATTTTTGTACGAGCCGTTTAGACTTAGGATTTGCGTACCCGATGATCCTATAAATACATTTGGATAGTTTAGTTATAGAAGTATTGAAAAATTGGTTTGACCCGTGAAAATATCGGGATAAAAAATTACCTTTCTATTTCCAGGGTCTCAAGGTTATCTTCATACCAAATTTCATTAAAATCGGTCTAGCCTTTTTGGAGTGAAGAAAGAACAAACAAACACACGACCAGCTCCATGTAGTACTTGAGTTGGGTTCGGTTCCACTGGTGCGCACGGCGACTGACAGTTGCGACACTGCAGCATCACCATCACACCTGGAGGTAAGGGGTGGACTCACTCGCATGGCGCGACGATCTCCGTGTAGTACTTGAGCTTAGGTTCGGTTCCACTGGTGCGCACGGTGACTGATAATCCGTTGCAACACTGCAGCATCACCATCTCGCCGCACGTATAGTCCTGGTCCAGCCCAGTTCCCAGCACGTCTGAGGAACATAAAGTCGAAGACGTCGACGTCAACAACTAATCAATATTTACCACTTCGATTAGCAAGCGAAACATGGCTCCTGTCATCTTCTATACTATAATAAAAGAGTAGAACCCGGCGTGTCTGTACATAGAAAGAAGAGTTCAAAAAAAGGAACGGGGGGTCTAAAGATGTATGGTCGACCACAAAACAGCGATTTTTAGAAATCTTTTCTGTCTGTCTGTCTGCCATACCATACATCTTTAGATCCCCCGTTCCTTTTTTTGAACTTTTCTTTCTATGTACAGACACGCCGGGTTCTGCTCTTTTATTATAGTATAGATAGATGTACTCTTTGTAAGGATTTAATTGATTTAATTAGAGTATACTAGCTATTACCAGAAACTTCATCTGCATTGAATTTCATTTGGAATTTCCACCCCCGTTTTCAGGGGTGATTTCCAAGATTAAAACAATCCTAGGTCTCCAACCAAATTATATCAAAATCAGTCAAGCCGTTTTGACGTGAAAACGGAACATACATAAATACACTTTCATATTAATATTACACCAAAAACACACAAAACCGGGCCCTAGTTCCTGTCCTAAAATCTCGACCTTATAAAGTGCAAGAATCTAAAATTAGGCCAAGTTATAGCCACAAGTTTTTACTAATTTGATATAATGAAAATGTATCGTGTAATATACACACGCGCGTCAGGCGGGAACTTGGCCTAGCGCACTACCGTGCGCCTTCATTGCCTAAGGTACTTACTAAGGTGTCTGTCGCTAGAGTCTTCCTCGGGGATTTTGACACCCGCCGCAAAGTCGTTGATTGACACTATTTCACAGGATCCCACTTTGGTAGGGTACTGAAAAACAAGATAAAAACACCCTGATTAAAAAACGACTAAACTATAAAAATATCGAAAATGCACGATATCGGTGTTAAGACTGGTCATGTTTGGAAACTACAAACACTTTTATTTAACTAAAACATAGAAAAACAAGGACTAGAAGGAACAGCCTTCAAACAAACAGCGTACGCCCGGAATAAGTGTTAAATGCGATAATAGATGTCGCTGCTTAGGTAGCCTGCATATAAATTTGAACTCGATGAGCAAAATCTAGATGGCGCTGTAGAAGCGAAGTAAGAAAAGCTGAAGCGCCCTGGCTATTTCCGATGTACGCCGTAATGTAAGGAGATTGACAGACTAAATCCCTTGTCTCTCACTAAAATTAAAACAATAAACCTCCTTCAAATGTAGAGTTAGAAAGAGGTGCAACCGTATCAGTTATCGATTCTAAGCAGCTTAAGATTCTAAGCTCTTGAATAGCTGATTCCGTGGGTAAAATATAGTCACAACATTTTTTTTTTGCTAGACCCCGTATTATTGCATTTGCATCATGGTAATGAATAATGACAATCTTTAACAGCGACAACCTCACACGGTGGCACAGGGCGGACACGGCCTATAAAAGCACGATTTCGAACAAAATTCCAATGAATTGTCAATGTTTGCGTGCGAGGACGTCTGTACACTTGTAAATGTGTGTGTACCACTACGCGGGCCAATGATACACTCTCCATCTCAAACAAATGACGGTAAGGGCGAGTTGGGCGCGCAACGCTGGCTAGATTCAGGCGGATGATTCCGTGGCCATTTTGTATGTAGTACTATTAAATATTCTGTGAAGGCTGCCCTCATTTATTTGATGATGTTAATCTATTGCGACGTACCTTCCCCGGACCGTGGTAGTTGCGTATCCTGCGGAATATGTCCTTTATGGCGGCTTGCTCCCGGCAGATGTAGTACCCGTTAAGGCTCACGTGGTACCCATACTGGCAATACAGAGCCTGCAGTTGTCCCGAGAGCGAAGACCCTTGGGAGTACAAGAGGGATGCCATTGATGCCACCTAGGAGTTAGAGAACTGGTTCAAACTGGATGTCACATTGCAGAGAAGTTGTATAAAATTTACATCACCACCATCAAAACAGCCTATTTAAGTCGTACAGTCAGCAGCAGAAGTAGATAAGCTGTCTAGGAGTACAAAATGACCTACACACGCCCTTAACGTCTTAAGAATAAGGTCGTGTGTAGGTCATTTTGAACACCTGGACAGCTTATCTACTTCTGCTGCTGACTGTACAAGCTCTCATCGCGAGAGGGTTTGGGTTATAGTCCTTGAATCACTTCGCAGAAGCGTGCAGGTCTCCTCGCGATGTTTCCTTTCCCACTGTATTTTCCTTCGCCGAAAAGAAAAGCTCAAATTGAATTTCGCACATGAGTAAACTCAGAAATGCGAGCGGCGGTAGGTTAAATCACTAGGCTACAAAAAACTGGCTGTCTGTAAAGTCGGTTTACGGATGATAATTTTATACGTGACGCACTAGTCCCACCGCGAGCGAGTAAGCGATGAGCTATCTACTATATAAAAATCTACTATATAAAAATAAGTCGGGTTTTCCTCCCTGACGCTATAACTCCAGAACGCACGAACCGATTTCCACGGTTTTGCATTCGTTGGAAAAGTCTCGGGCTCCGTGAGGTTTAAGGCGGTACGAAGTCCGCGGGGTCAGCTAGTCGGCTATAAAAACGAACAAAAGATAAGCACACCCGTGTAAATAAAAGAGACACGGCGATGTTTATAGTTACTCGCCCAGCGGTGAACTATCAATATCGCCGTGTCTCTTTTATTTACATGGAAGTGCTTATCTTTTGTTCGTTTTTATAGCCGATAGCTCATCGCTTACTCGCTCGCGGTGGGACTAGTGCCTGATAACGTCACGTAACGCTACAACGCTACGTAACGCTATAACACTACTATTGGGTCACGTTTTTCGTCATGTTAGTTCATCAATTTAGAAAACGTTATCACGTCAAAGAACTGAAGCCGCGTGGGGACTATAGCCCCGAGCCTCTCGTGGCCCTGTGCCCAGCTGCGGGCCGTAAATAGGCTGTAGTGGTGGTGGGGTATACCTGCACGGCGGCCGAGACTCCGTCCTTGTCGGGCACCCTCGGCGAGCACATGTACCCGATGGCCTCTTCAAACGCGAACACCGGCCGCTTGCCTTGTTGCAGCAGCAGTAGCGCCGTGTTACCTGCCCACACGTAACAACCACGTCACTGATTTATAGCTTGTCAACTTCGAGCCCGGAATACGGCGCAGCTTGGAATGCGCACGCCCGAGAAACTCTGCATAACGGAACGGTTGCGTAGGGGACTCGTCATAAATGACATCTAACTCTATCCATCTCTTTTTTCTTTCTCATTCTTTCGTTTGACTAAGTTCGATTCGACTAAAAATCACGAAATATCACAGGGGGGGGGGGGGAGGTAAGATATTACGTGTATTTATTTTTTCGTCAAACGAGCGATTTCTAAACCGAAAAATGATTTTCTAGAATAAAATTAGATTATACTTTACCAGCTTTTGCCCGCAAATTCGTACGCGTGGAATTCGGTTATCGCGTTCCCGCGGGAACTATGCGTTTTTCCGGGATAAAAAGTACCATATGTCCTTTCCCGGAACCCCAACTATCTCCATGCCAAATTTCATCTCAATCGGTTCAGCGTTTGAAGCGTGAAGAGGTAACATACAGACAGAGTTACTTTCGCATTATACATATTAGTAAGGATTATACCTGTATAGATAACATTCTACACATTTCAAGATACTTTGTAGGTACTAAATATACTCGTGATTTTTTGGTTAGTCTTATACCTCACCACGTATCACCAAGGGGAATGGGGGCGGGTTAAAAAATGCTAAAAAAACATCACGTGATTAATGGACGGCCCCTTAGACCAAGGCATCTATCCTGACTCACCCATCCACTTGAACCCCGTGAGCGTCTCCACGAAGTGTCCGCGCCCCTGGACGATAGCCCGCAGCATCTTGGAGCTGACGATGCTGCTGATGACGTAGACGTCGTCTCCTGACTCGTGGCGCAGCAGCCACCAGCCCAGGAGAGCGCCCATCTCGTTGCCAGAGAACACTTTCCACGAACTTGTGCTGCGGACGTTATAGGTTTTATCATCATCATCATCATCATTTCAGCCGAAAGACGTCCACTGCTGGACATAGGCCTCCCCCAAGGCTCGCCACTCAGACCGGTCCTGTGCTACTTGCTTCCACCGGTTTCCCGCAACCTTCACGAGGTCGTCGCTCCATCTTGTTGGAGGCCTACCGACAGCTCGTCTCCCGGTTCGCGGGCGCCACTCGAGAACTTTCCGGCCCCTTCGGCCATCAGTCCTGCGAGCAATGTGCCCCGCCCACCGCCACTTAAGGCTCGCAATTCTTCGGTTAGGTTCCAATAGGTTTTATAATGCAAATGTAATGTGAATTTTGTATGTGGATTTTTTGAAAAAAGCTTGCTGAGTTTCTTGCGGAGCTCCTTCTCAAGCAATGGGTCTAGAACTCTAGAAATCGCTGGTAAATTCATTCCTGACGTGTAAAGGTGAAGTGAAAAAGAAAATTAATTGATTGATACAACTTAATGAGTCGTTATTGTTAGCCCGAGCGAAGGCGAGGATCGGTATTAGCATAGAAGTAAGGTAAACTTAGAATGACAACATTCAAACAAGTCAGCGTACGCTTGAAATAAGTGTTAAATGCTATGCTTGAAATAAGTGATAATAGACGTCGCTGTCTAGGTAGCCTGCATACAAATTTTAACTCCATGAGCTAAATCTAGATGGCGCTGTACAGGCGACGTATGAAAATTTTAAGCTCCGATTTTTCCGATTATTTCCGATGTAAGCCATAATGGTAAGGATATTGACAGACTTATATAATTACATCGTCTCTGGTATTAGGGCAGAGTAAAAAAAAAAACAATTTTATATGCGTAACAAACTAAACTTTCGCACCTTATTCCGTTGTGTTAGATCCCACTTTTCCTTGCCATGCTTGGTACTTTGGGGGAGGCCTATGTCCAGCAGTGGACGTATTTCGGCTGAAATGATGATGATGATGATGAGATCCCACTTTTTATTAGCTCATTGTGGCCAGCTGTATATTTTATTTCACTCTTAAAGCCGGAACATGGCGAGGTATACTGAATTCCTAGTCGAGGAATACTCAAATGTCTATTTACTATGGTAGGGCTCACCTTTCGTCAAATTCGGCCACAGCTAATCTATCAGCGTCAGGGTCATTAACCAGCACCAGTCTGGCGCCATTTTCTTCCGCGAGCCTCTTGCTGAGCTCCAAACACTCCGGCTCCTCTGGATTAGGGAACACCACGGTCGGGAAGTCGGGATTAGGGTCCTGTTGCTGGGAAACGCTTATCGGTGGCTGAAAAATAAAGCTAATGAGTTATACCAATAGAGCACATTTTTTGTCATTGGGAAATATCACAATTATCACAAAACCATGTATTAAAGTTCCTTCTCGTTCAATAATATTTATGTGAGATATATAGTTTTGCCAAATACACATCCACATGAAAACTTCATCTAAATTAAGTTCCTTCTAGTTCAATAATATTTTTGTGTTCCCACACACAGAGATCAGCCAAAAAAACATAAACATCATAACTTTATCTAAAGAGTTCGATAAGGAGTCGCCATGATACAATAATATACTTCGCCAGGTATGCCACTCCCGTATTCTGTAGTAGTGTGGGCAACTTAGATTACCTATGCAATATGTTGGATAAGCTTTTATAATTTTACAAGCTTCTGACCGCGACTTCGCGTGTGTGGAATTCGGTTAACGCGTTCCCGTGGGAACTACGCGTTTTTCCGGGATAAATAGGCCTATGCCCTCCCCCGGGAGTCCCAACAATCTCCATACCAAATTTTATCAAAATCGGTATTGTGGTTTAAGCGCGAAGAGGTAACAGAGAGACAGACAGACAAAGTTACTTTCACATTTATAATATTAGCATGGACTGAGATAAAAAGATAAGACACTAAGGATTGACGAACACGTTACACCAGAATTTGGGTTCAGGATTAAGACGCTGACAAGAGCTAATGACCTTGAGCAATCGAGGCAGGCAACTGCCTCAGCGGACAATGTCTGTTTGCATTGGAGGGAGCGAGAAGCACGATCGCAGAATGTGGGCGATATATATAGAAAATCAGAAAAATGAAGATTAAAAAAATATCCCACATTGCATGAACAATATAAAATTATTTGGTATGAGTATGACGGAATACTGTATTTAATTCTAGAAATCCGCGTTAAAAAAAAACTTATAGAACCGTTTAAATAGGATTAGAAGACGTAATTATGATTTTTTTCCTCGAACCGATTTCATGAAATCCTTTTTACGAAATAGCATGTTTTTTAATTATATGGTCAATATTAACATATATTTTACTCGCCTTGAAAAATCAAATGGTTTTCGTTAAAATACTGTTTAAATGAAGTCAATTTAGGTCTTGTCAGCGCGGAAGCTTGCTCACCATTAAATTGGCCGTTTGGAACGCTTTAACAATATAGTTGTATCCAACGCCGTGCATTGCGCTGTACACCGTCCTGATGGCGGCTGTTTTGTTCACGAGCAGCTGGTCAGACGGGACACTCTCCCTGATGTATTCTAGGTACTTCGCCGTCACCTCTGAGAGGTCGTCTGACACCAGCTCGTGGGAACGAATGTTGGCTACGTCCCAATGTTCATCGGGGATACTGGAATGTGACAATAATTTCGTGAAAACATACTTGGATAATTAGGCCCGCTTGCGCGAAGCCGCTAACCTTGGGTTAACCTCTTAACTTAATTAACCCGAGTTAACCCTAGGTTAGCTGCGTTGTTGCAAGTCGGCCTTAGTTGGGTTACATCATTCAAGCACCGAATGGCGCCAGTGTCGTTTGTATTTGGCTCGATTTGGTTCGATGTTAATGTTTGCCATTACATACAATAACGTCAACATCACTGTGACATTTGAAGTTTCGGAGACCTCAGTGTCGCCAATTTTGGAAATTTTAATGTGCTAAATTGGTAACACTGAAGCTCACGCGACGCAAGCGCCTTTGCCGGCTAATCGGCATCATCGATAGATATGCCGAGCTGTCATTTCATTTCATAAAGAAACGTCATAATATTTTCTGTATAGTGAAAGTATCGGCGATAATTATTAACGATGCCGTAAATTTCTTGGTTGTAGGCTAATAGCGGTTTATTAGTACAGTTGTTTTTAATCCAACGCTTAATTACAAGTATTACGCCTTTTTAATTAAACTTTGTTTCAGAACAACTATTAAAAAAAAGACTGCAGAACTTACTCTAAGTATTGTGTAATTTCTTCTAAGATGTTGTCGTCGTGTGGTGATGTGATTTGCGAACCGTTGCTCCAGTACACCTTGAATGATATAAAATACAACTATAAATTAAAAGTGAATATAACCCCTACTTGAAAAGACAAACGTTCTCTGCGGCCTTTATGATTCCCTTTGTGTATGGACACATAAGGAATCATAAGGATTTCGATGCGTTACCAACCCTGATGTATGTGACCCTAGTTCTACTGCGGATATCCTCATTTCTGATATCACGCAAAGAAACCCCGAGCATAGCCCTCTCCATTGCCCTCGGAGTTCCTTCTTATGAGGCCCACCGCAAGCGCCTACGTTTCGGAAGCGAAACAGTTAGTTTCAAACAGAAGCACAGAATATTTAATAGTACCTACTACACACAGAATGGCAACGGAATCATCCGCCTGAATCTAGCCTGGGCGCAACTCGCGCCCAACTCGCCCTTACCGTCATTTGTTCCATCCGGAGACGGAGAGAGAAAAGGAACCCCCTCCGCTCATGAGTCAGTACTCGAACTTTGTGAGGGAATCCTATATCTTTCTCTTTACATAATTGGCTAATTTCAAGAAAGGAAAAGATACCAGCCAATCATGTGCCTCCTTCAATGCAAGACACAGGCGCCTGTAAGACAAGTCATCGCCGCACCTTGTACCCGTTGTCCTCCTTGGGGTTGTGCGAGGCGGTGACCATGACGCCGCCGGCGGCGCCGCGCAGGATGGCGGCGAACGCCACGAGCGGCGTGGGGCACACCGCCGAGACCAGACCAACCGTGCGCCGCTGTAGGGTGTCTATACCACCAGCTAGTTCCAAACAGAAGTCATCGCCGCACCTTGTACCCGTTGTCCTCCTTGGGGTTGTGCGAGGCGGTGACCATGACGCCGCCGGCGGCGCCGCGCAGGATGGCGGCGAACGCCACGAGCGGCGTGGGGCACACCGCCGAGAAAAGCCGCGCGGGCAGCCCCGCCGACGCGAACACGCGCGCTGTTAACTCCGCGAATCTGATGAGTGTGAACAGTATTTAATACTACTACGTACAGAAGGGCCATGGAATCACCCGCCTAAATTTGCGCCCGACTCGCCTTGATGCCTGGCTTGATGCAAATCAGGGAATGGAATACATTCCATCGAAGGCATTTGAAGTCATTGGTTACACATAAAGGTCAAGCAGTTCTTTAAAGGATTTAAAGAACGCTTTAAGAGGGTTTATACCGAAAGTTGGCAACGTCGCATATCGCTGTTTTTATTAATTTCTCAATATTACTGAATTAAAAAAGAAGTAATCATTCTATGGTTGATTGACGCGTCTCGTTTCATACTTGTTGGTTAAGCATTCAGATGATACGATTACAAAATGCATAGAAAATGCAATGCGTTGGAAAGTTTTCAAACGATATTACTTCCATAATACTAAAAAATTCGTGTTACGATAATTGCTGCAATCCATACTTAATATTTTATTCAACTATAGAGCGCTTATTCATGCTTTCATTCAGTAGTATTCAGAAATTAATGAAAACAGCGAAATATTTGACAGCTATTTGCGACGTTGCCGACTTTCGGAATAAACCCTCTTTTTTAAGTTATATTGTCCGAATATTTTAGACAACTCGCCCTTGCCCACTATTGGCTAGGTCACGACATTGCATAGCAGTAGATGTGGCCGTCCTACGTATGGTTGCGACTCTGAAAGTGATAATCCTGTGCTCAGGTAGTTAGTTCTTTTATAGAAAAACAAAATAATTGATTGTTTACATGTAGGTTTTCCTGCCAACCAAATACTTTACTGTGTAAACTCATCATCATCATCATTTCAGCCGAAAGACGTCCACTGCTGGACATAGGCCTCCTCCAAGGCTCGCCACTCCTCCGGTCCTGTGCCACTCGCTTCCACCGGTTTCCCGCGACCTTCACGAGGTCGTCGCTCCATTTTGTTGGAGGCCTACCGACAGCTCGTCTCCCGATTCGCGGACGCCACTCGAGAGCTTTCTGGCTCCATCGGCCATCAGTCCTGCGAGCAATGTGCCCCGCCCACCGCAATTTAAGGTTCGCAATTCTTCGGGCTTCTGTCGGTGACCCTAGTTCTACTGCGGATATCCTCATTTCTGATTCTATCACGCAGAGAAACCCCGATCATAGCCCTCTCCATTGCCCTTTGAGTGACTTTGAGCCTTCTTATGAGGCCCATCGTAAGCGCCCACATCTGTGTAAACTGCTTGTAGACGAAAAAGATCGCTATCGTCTGTCGAACCATAGTTTCATGGCCGCCCGATCAATAGTTGTTTACCAGTTCGTGTATTAAAAATGTGGTAATAAATACCGAATGTATAATCAATATCATTTGGATGTTGCTTCGCGACACGTCGCTAGACCAGTCCTATATTCTCTAGAAGCATTTAATCGTTATATTGTTAAGTTTGTACGATTTATATTATTATATCCTATACTACTAAACGAGCAATATTTGTATATACATACTAGCTGACCCCGCAGACTTCGTACCACCTTCGATTTTTTTGACGTATTATAATTCTCAGACCTACTGAACCTACACTTCAAACTTCATAAGAATCGGTCGAGCCGTTTCGGAGGAGTTTGGTTACAAACACTGTGACACGAGAATTTCATATATTAGACATATGTTTGTAATCACGTTCTCTAAAACGGCTATAACGATTTCGATAAAATTTGGTAAGTATATAGAGGATTTCGGGGGTGACAACTCGACCTAGCTAGTATTCATTTGTAGCTATTTTCAACTGAACAAACCTCGGCGCTCAGGTACTAAATATGGTATGACTAAAGTGGAACTAAACATAAGTAATCTAACTAAATTAGCCACGTACTCTGATAATGAAGTCTATTCAACGAGAACAATCGATATTCTGCTTTACTTATACATTGCGGACATTGTATCATAATAGAAACTGTTTACGAGTGGGTATTAACTATGTACGTACATACACGTCACATATGACTTCTGTATATTGATGTGATCTGTACTGTTCTCAATTGATGATATGAGTTATCTTTAGTTTAGGCTTGTGCACAAATCACGCGAGGTTCGATAGGGAAAACGAAAAAATCACGACATATCACGTTGGGGGGGAGGGGTATAAGGGACGGGTGTACCGTGTGTCACTTTTTTCAAAGTGGGTTAAAAACGAGACCCATAACCTCATAGTAGTAAACAAGCTTAAGGATCATTTCCATACCTAACAACATGTTTTTCCTGATCTTTTTCTTCTGTCCTTTTTTTCTCTATTGTGTGGTGTTCAATACAGTGTATTTATTTTATATTGTATTGTAGTAACAATCTCGACGCTGTGTTGTTGTGAGTTGTTCGGGCGGGCACTACGGGTGTATACAACTTAGAGAAGGCGCGTGGATTAAGCAATAATAGACTCTACGCCAACGGCGTAAGTGCTTAGCCGCGCGCCTTCTTAGTTGTGTCGTGGTAAACTTACATGAATCGCTAAGCAACAGTGAATGGCTTACCGTTTGCTATTATACCGTCCGTCGTATCCGATGACAACGCCATTGCGCAACTGGCTCTGACTGCATTCCTTCTTCATATACGAACACAGGCCCTGAAAAAAAAAAAAAATAAGCAAGACACAAAGCCGTGGTGGCCTAGTGGTTCCACCTCCGCCTCTCATGCCGAGGGTCGGGGGTTCGATTCTGGCTCGCACCTCTAAGTTTACTTATGTGCGAAATTCAAATTGAATTTACCATGAGCTTTTCGGTGAAGGTAAACATCGTGAGGAAACCTGCACGCATCTGCGAAGTGGTTCAAAGATGTGTGTGAAGTCCCCAATCCGTACTGGGCCCGCGTGGGGACTATAGCCCAAACCCTCTCATGATGAGGGGAGGCCTGTGCCCAGCAGTGGGACGCAAATAGGCTGTAGTAGTAGCAATACACGACTTAAAAGCGAAGCAATTACGCCGATGAAGCAGAGACTATAACTGCTATATTCCCGCGCCAAATTAATTTTGGTCGTATACCTACTTGCAATTATTTGCAATTGATCAGGGCACAGTTCATAAAATTTCGAGACTTTAATACGTGTACCAACCAAATAAAACTTTTGAGCAGTTTCGGCTGTACGTTGTCTGTCAGTCATTTGACCACTCAGTCGGCAACGGAAGAGTATACATATATTCTTCTTCATCAGCGTGTATTCGCCCACCGTTGGGCATACTCCAATTTCTCTCCATTTAGAGCGGTTGTCTCCTTCCCTCATTTAGACTAGTCCATTATATCCATACTAATATTATAAATGTGAAAGTGTGTTTGTTTATTTGTTTGTTTTCTTCACTTCGAAACGACTGGACCGACTTGGATAAAAGTTGGTATGGAGATAGTTTGAGACCCCGTTCCCGTGGGAATTTCGGGAAATCCTCTCTTAGTGCTCTCCTACGACCGGTGTATTGGCCTGTGCGTTGATACATCAGTCAATCACATTTGCCTTTTATATATACCTACAGAGATATGAAGCGCCATCTGTAGCGATAAATATGAACTTTAAGATTTCCATATAGTATTTTGACGCTTTCATTGATGCGTACTGTCTTAGAAACAAGTATAGACGCTAATGTTATCTCAAACACTGTTATTTCAATCTTTGCTACCGCTTCTTATCAATTCTGTTGGGGTTCCACGCCGCTGACATTAGATAAGAAAAATATGACCCACGATGCTAATGTTAAATGGAGATAAAATACCGTGATTCGTTTGTATTTTGTTGAAATAAATAAATGTTCCATTAAGTAATGAATAACATTTTCAACGCCCAGGGAGCCTAACCAGATATGCTGTTGTATTTAATTATTTAAACTGTATTGCGTATTAATAAAAAAGTAAAAAAAATGGTCAAGTCAATGCCATGAGGCATTCTCTACCAGTCAACCGCTAGGCAAAGCAGAGATATCGATTTGTTATTCGTCGTTATTTTAATCCAAGATAACGTGGGAAAATAAGAAACTAACCCAGCCTCTTTAGCAATAACTAACTAGCCTTAGCAGCTTAAGGGTACGCATAGGGATCGGACATAGATATGATATGATCAGGTTTTCATGGACACAAGTTCAAACATGAGGAGGAGGTTCAGAAATGAGGATATTCGCACTAGGGTAACCGACATATCTCGAAGAATTGCGAACCTTAAGTGGCAGTGTGCGGGGCACATTGCTCGCAGGACTGATGGCCGATGGGGGCGGAAAGTTCTCGAGTGGCGTCCGCGAACCGGGAGACGAGCTGTCGGTAGGCCTCCAACAAGATGGAGCGACGACCTCGTAAGGGTCGCGGGAAACCGGTGGAAGCAAGTAGCACAGGACCGATCTGAGTGACGAACCTTGAAGTTCAGACATGGCCTTTAGAAATGTGGAAGGAAAGGCCGAAAGTGGATACCGACACGACTAATATATCCCACGACACACGCTTACAGGTTTACACAATTTAGAAGGCGCGTGGATTAAGCAAAAATAGACTCTGCGTCAATGGCTTAAGTGCTTCAACGCGCGCCTTCTAAGTTGTGTCGTGCTGTACGCCATTGACATAAGAAACTGTAATCGCTTAATCCGCGCGCTTATTTACAACTAGCTTCTGCCCGCGACTTCACCCGCGTGGAATTCTACCGCGTTCTCGCGGGATGAAAAGTAGCCTATGTCCTTTCCCGGGACCCCAACTATGACCATGCCGAATTTCATCTCAATCGGTCCAGCGGTCGAAGCGTGAAGAGTTAACAGACAGACAGGGTTACTTTCGCATTTATAATATTAGTATAGATATAGATGTTGTGCAGACACCTGCCGTGCCGACCTTTACCGCAGCACGCTCGCTGCACTAGAATGGGTAAAATGGTTCCAAATAGAGGAACGATTTACCCAACTAAATCCAGACAGTACCCCTTTTGTAAATACAACTTAGAAGGCGCGTCGATTAAGAAATAGTACACTTTGCATCCTACCAAGTTGTGTCGTGCTATAAGAATAATAACCTGCGCCGTCTGGAGCACGACCACGTCGTTCATGCAGTTGTAGCCGGCAGCCATGCGCCCGCGCAGCCCCGCCGTGCCGAACTTCTGTCGCTTCAGCATACTCCCCCGGAGCTTGCTCCATCGCGCGTGCGCTATGTCGTCTAACACTTCCTGTCTGGTCTCGGGATTCTGTTGATGAAAATGATCATGTACTTAGTTAGTTTTATTTACATTACATACCTTACAGTCTAATCGAAGATATGAACTATCTATGCATTAAATTTTTCTACTTCATGCCTAGTGTAATCCTACTATTATAAACGCGAAAGTTTATAAGTATGGATGGATGTTTGTTATTCTTTCACGTAAAAACTACTGAATTGATTTTAATGAAACTTTACAATAATGTAGCTTATACATCAGAATAACACATACGCTACAATTTATAAAGTTATACTGTGTATATAAGCTACTCGAAATACTAATCCTGCGCAGACGACGTCCCGGGCACCAGCTAGTAAAATCATAGATTCACTACCTAATCTTTCACATAGGAAAATCAAAATCAAGTTGATAATTTTTCCTAATTAACTTCAACAACCTGAGACATTTTGTTTGATCAATATTTATCAGATTAAAATAATGGATTGGACTGCTTTATTTTTTCTAAAACACACCATACACACACTAATATATTTCCTCTATAACTAAGTTCCTTGAATTTTCCTTGAAAATTAGCCAAATTATAATCTACAATTTAACCAAGTATTGTAGTCAAGAATTAATTGTATTTCTTGTATGACAGTGCAATTAGTTGTCATACTTATCTGCATTATTAAGTGAAGTGTATTACTTACAATCTCATAGCTATCTATGTATAATGTTATCTTATTGAACTAGTCAGCTTATATATGTGTAATATATGCTAGATATATTAGCTGCTCTGTTCTATTTAGCCCTTTGTACATGTCTTTAGATAAATACTTAACTATTACATTTAACTTCTTCTTCTTACATTTTATTTACGAGATAGAAATGCATACATAAACTGTCTTTGATTGAGTGAACTGTTTCAACCACTATTAATCAAAATGGATGGTTTTTTCAACAGGGTTTGTCTACTATTGAAGCTGTGCTACAGGATTCAAAGTGGCATCTTGATCTCAAGAAACCAAGAGATAGAGAAAGCTAGCCAAGCATTGGATGTTGCCGGAATTCAGTCCGTCAATATAGTTACCAACTTGAAAATTAAGTTAAAAATAGGGTCAATTTATGCTTGGTGAATGAGTGGATAATGGTTCACATTAATGAACCTGCAACTCGTAAATTCAAAAAGAATTATAAAATATATCACATAAATATTTGAAAACTATTTTATTTCACATAAACCTACTTCTAACACTTTCCAACTACAGAAAGAAAATGATCATATTGAAATTAATGTACTTTTCTTGATTAAGGTATATTATATCAATATGTCCTTATAATATCATAAATCAGTAAGCTTGTAATAATGTACTCTTTTTCATTTACGGTTTGGTGTTTCTCGTGTGGCTTCTATACCATCTTCCACTGTACTCTTTCTCTTGCGACTCTTATCCATTACATATCGCATGCAAAGCCAGCAAAACATTGTGACGATATTTTACCAACAGAATCGCAATCAATTCTCAGCATGCTTTTTAGGTGTTTAATTTTTTTCAAGTTAGTAAAAGAAAAAAAAGTATGGCCTAGTATGGGGTTGACACCAGTGCCTTTTTTTATGTTAATGGCAAAGGCAAACAACCTGATGGTAAGTGGTCACTGCGGCCCATGGACACCGAAATCTTACCCTAAAGTATTTTTTTAAGCACTCAAAAGACACAAAAAACATATTTATTTTTGATATTGATTTGTAAGGTCAGATTTTGCTTTTGACAATAAGCTTTCTTTATATGACAGCAAGGGCATTAAGATGGGAGGTGATTGTGATGAGGAGTCCTGTGCCCAGCAGTGAGACACAAAAAGCTGTTGTATTTGTGTCTTAAAGTAAATATAGAGTATAGAAATTAAATCTATTTAGTTTAAATACGAATTGTGCCGCACCAACATTTTGGACATCCCCGGGTTCATTATGGTAGAAAGCAATAAATATAAATGTAATTACTTATCGTCACTGCATTGCAACCTTGTTTACACTGGTTATGCATTCATTGAAACGACCTTGCCATGCTATTTAGCACTTGGGATAAAAAATTACATCTGAACTGAATAAAAAATTACATGAAAAATGAATTAAGTACGCCGTTACCTTGTCTAATTTGAGCCAGCCTTCTACTGCAGCGTCTAACTTTGGGTCTCCACTGTTACAAACTTGCATTTTGAGATTATTTACACAAAAATTGTGCGAAAACCAATGGATTCTGGACCCAACTTTTAAGATTGGGTTTGATTCCCGATTTTACAAAATAAGTACTTCTCAGATGAAAATGCGAACTCTGATTTAATGTTCTTATCCAGTTCTTATTGGGAAATCTTTCATGAAAAGCCGGCACGGCTGTGACCAGTCTCTCAAAAGTCTCGAACTAAACTTAAGTAGTTATCGTTGTCATCGATGCGATGTTCTCATCTGATTAACAATAACAATAAGCTCGTCTGGCTCAATTAACATAAAATAGCCTTTACGCCCATGGCAAAAGGGTGTTATCAGCTGTTTTTAAATTTGCATCATTTGACACTTGACACCACAGATTACAGCTGTTTACAGTAGTGACCACAGACAACTATCAGACTGCCAACTCAGGAGTTAGCTAGAATATTTGTTATCTGTAAATTTATAGAACAAAGATAGAACATGACGTTTGTTTTTTTCTACTAATAGCATTTGACTGACGGCAAAGGAAGCTAAATAATAAAGGCCAAAAAAAAATGACTGCAGTCTTTCGAAATTTGAAAGCGGTTTTCTATATATTTTTTGCTTAGATATCTAATAGCAAAGTATAGCACTCTTTTTTATATTGCAAAGCAATTATTTATTTCAGCGACCGCCATAAAAAAGTTTTAAATGGAAAAACGTAAACTGTCGACAATGGCGGCGGGCTTTTTAAAACCTTCGACACGAAAGTTTTTCATTTTGTATTGATATTATTTCATAATTGGTGTAGAGTTTGTAGATCTAAGGCAAAGAACAGCCAAACTGCATTTTGTATTGCACATAATTATGATTACTGTACAACAAACTGTATCAGAACTAGAGAGTACTTACTCATGGAAATTGCATTTCAAATTCTGTAGCTCTAAAGTCACTGTAGTGGTTCAGTCTTCGACTTCGGGCTTCCGTCCGATAGACCTTATAGTGTCTATTTCCTCGTTTACTCCCTTGATACACAACGGTACAGCCAGATGCGTCGTAGTAGATTTAAAAATAAAATCCTTCACCCATTTCGACGCTAGAGCCCAACGTTGATTAGGAAGCTGCTGGGCCAATCTGTGGTCAATCATTTAATTGTAATTGTCGAGCGGAACAACTCGAGAGGGTCGTCCGGCCAGTGAACAATATCTAGAGCTTAGGCATACATGTGCATGCATACATTATACGGCAACTGGAAGCGGAATTTTATTAAGGATGGGACGTATTTCAAGGTTCATACAAATAGATCAATTCAACATTATTCCAACGTCTTACGCGTACTCATTACAATGAAGTCACATGAAGTATTTTTGCTCTTACTATTACTCTAACAACCTATAGCGTTCACCACAGTTCGAGTCAGTCCGTATTTTCTACTCGACTACGGCAAAGCCAAATGAAGGGTTATTGTATGAGTTCCACTCACCCGTTTAGTTTAACAACTGTTAATTTTAGTAGTAAGATATGGCAACACCCGCCCTCTCTAGCTTCTTCTTCCGCCATGACCATGACGCTTGGATCGTAAGGTATAGAAATTGAAACGCTATTGATTTGATATAAACCCACCCAGTGGACTTCAAATCTGGCATTTTGTTATTTACGACGCAACAGTTATGATTGATACTTACTATAGGTTTCGATGATTCCAACATCCCACCACCATTAGACTATTTTTACGTCCCACTGGTAGACTCTGTCCTCCTCTCATCGCGAGAGGGTTTGGTGTTTCCTCGCGCTCTTTTTCCTTCACCGAAAAGCTCAGTAAGTAGTACCTACAAATTGAAATTTGCACACTCTTAAGTAGGTGCGAGCCGGATTCGGACCCTCGATTCCCGACCTTCTGAATGAGAGGCGGAAGGCGTTTGAAACCACTAGGTTAGATGTCATTTTTCTCTAATTCTTAATAGCAATTTCACATAAATCTAAAACTAGGCGCGAAATATTTTGTAGGAACTAAAGGGATTCTATCTTACACGTCGCGCAAAACACTTTAACGATATCAGGCACATTGGTGTGCGATGTGCGAATAATATGGATGTAGTCAGACCGTGTTTGAAGGAGGATCTTTTATTGCCAAATCAGGGCCTCTATTGTAAACGTTACATAGGGATATCCCTTTATGGAGTCCACATCCCTACCGTCAAATCGTCACGGCGTTGAAACCGATTACCTAAGTAGCTAGATTTAAAGTTCAATTTGAGCGCCGTGGGTGTTTTGACGTTCCGTATTATAGCTTCCCAGTGAAATCCCTTTTGCATCCAGAATGAGGCCCCAGTTATTAATTTAGTTACCAGAGCTTGCTTCAAACACCTTTGTTTGAGAAGAAACGCAGCAACAAACGCAAACATACCACTATTTTTTCAATAGGTTCATTTACTTAATAACAAATGGTAATTAATAACAAATGGAAGGTCACATCCCAAGTATGAAAAGATTTGTGGAAGGCCGCTCGATAAGTAAATACTTATAGGTTCTTACGAGTTTCGAGTGAGACTTTTTCAAGTTCGGTAATCCCATCATTTCGAATGTGAAAGTGCAATGAACAACAAACTACGGGCGCAATCATGCACTTGAAGTTTTATAAATAGTCTACTAGATAAGCCAGGGCGGCGACGTAACATTGGCACTTGGGCGGCGCGCCTCATCGGGCGGGAAAGGCGAGCTTTACGATCAAACACACGCGTAAAACATATAGCAAAACACAGTGCCTGGTCTGACGTGAAGTGTTGTGACCGTTGTGACTGAGCCATGGGTACTGAGGACCCGAACCAGTTGTATTCAGTGGAGTTTGAGGTATTCGGACAGGTGCAAGGTCGGTATGCTTCTTACACCAACACCACAACCGCCTATTTACGTCCCACTGCAGATCACAGATTCACAGGCTTCCTTCTCTTATCTAGACCCCACGCGAGCCCACACCGACTACGTACTTATCGTCCGCGTGGAATTCGGTAATAGCGTTCCCGCGGGAACTATGCGCATTTCCGGGATAAAGAGTAGCCCATATGTTGACGAGTGTTATAAACTACCCCCATACCAAATTTTGTTGCAATCCGTCCAGTAGTTTTCGAGTTAAATCCGGACATACATACATAAGTACATACAGTATTTTTTTCTAAAAATCATTATTTTGTGTTAGTATCGTTTATATAGTCCCCTTGACTTGATAGTTTCTTTTAATTTCCAAGTCTCAGGCAATTATTTAATTCCTGAAAGAAACATGTTTATGAAAAGCGTATATAATAATTAACAGGAAAATTTATCGTTTATTTATAGGGTTGGAACTTTTCGTTGCACAATATCGTGGTTTCAATATCCACGGAGTAGACATAATTACCTAGGTATGATAAAACCAAGTTAAGTAAATAAAAGTGAATGATTATTACTATACTTAAATAAGAATTAAAACTACTTAAAATAACTAAAATACTTAAAAATACTGTGGATGAAGCTGGCTCAGGACAGAGTAGAGTGGCGTAAGAATGAAGAAGCCTTTAGGTACTCAGCAGTGGGTGGATATAGGCTGATATGATATGATGACTCCATGGATTTAAGAACCATGGTACGAGGGGCGTTCAAAATATTCTCGGTATTGATATCTTATAACCTCTTTTGAATTTGTTTTGTTACTGGCTGGTAAGGTTCATTCTTTGACATTAAAAAAAAGTATAATTCAAACCGAGATGTTCTTTTGTTTTTCTGCAATTTCTGAACAAACACGAACACAATGAGTGAATTAACAATGTTAACGAAATTAGAACATCGTTCCGTAATAAAATTCTTGACGAAACAGGGTAAAAACCAAAAAACCATAAAAGAGGAAATGGATTGTGTTTACCGTGAGTCTGCTCCTTCTTTATCTACAATTCAAAAGTGGTCAAGCGAATTCAAACGTGGCAGGGAGAGTATTGAAGATGACCCTAGACCTGGCCGGCCTGTAGTAGCTACTTCACAAGAAAATATTGATCAGGTGGAAAACCTTATATTGGAAGATGGTCGAGTGAAGATAAAATCAATAGCTCAAGTAACCAATCTTTCTATTGGTACCGTACATGACATTATCCATGACCATCTTAATATGTCAAAGGTCAGTGCAAGATGGGTTCCGCGAATGCTGACTCGACTTCAAAAAGATGTGCGTGCAGCTTGCTGTTCCGATTTTATTGACCTGTGTGGTGAAAATCCTGATGAGGTGCTGCAAAAGATAGTTACTGGAGATGAAACCTGGATTCATCATTATGACCCAGAGAGTAAACAGGAGTCCATGCAGTGGCACATTAAGGGTTCAGCTCATCCCAAGAAGTTCAAGGTCGTCCCTTCCGCTGGCAAGGTCATGGCAACAATATTTTGGGATTGTGAAGGAGTATTGTTGATCGATTATAAAGAAAAAGGTGTAAATATCACGGGACAGTACTACGCGAATATTCTACATCAATTAAGGGACGCAATAAAAGAAAAAAGGCGAGGAAAGTTGTCTAAAGGTATTCTGCTTCTGCATGACAACGCCCCTGTCCATACTGCTCATATTGCCAAGGCAGCTATTGCTGAATGTGGGTTCGGAACTATAACTCATCCACCGTATAGTCCGGACTTAGCCCCCAGCGACTTCTTTTTGTTCCCCAATCTCAAAAAGGATCTGCGTGGAAATCGATTTTTTGACGATGAGGCGTTGAAGGCGGCAGTAGAGGAGCACTTTTATACCAAGGATAAAATAGTAGATTGTTTATCAAGGGACTAAAACAAGCCATTATGACACGAGATGTTTAGCCACCCGAGCAGAGCGAGGGTGGCTATAGTTCGAGTGTCATTATGGTTGTTTAGTCACGCGTTAAACACTCTGCTTTTCACTTCGAATGCGAGGAAAAAAAAAACGAAGTTCCATACAAAATTACGATATTTATTATAACAAAGTAGATAACCGGCTACTTCCCGATGACCTAGAATCATGAAATTTGGCCAGAAGCAAGGTCTTACAGCACACGTACAGGAATAAATCTGATAACCGTAAATATTATATATTTTGGCGAAAGAAAAGCCAATTTACTAATACAAACTTATCATTTGCGGTTGGCGCAGTAGCCGTGTCTACTTCAGCAACCGCAAATAATAAGTTTGTATTGTTAAATTTGCATCATCAAGTTTGTAGGTACGGAACCCTCGGTGCGCGAGTCCAACTCGCACTTGACCTGTTTTTTTATCATGTGACGTTTTGAATGATATTTAGCCAACAGATTCAAAATATTTTAAAACTAATTGGGTCATGCATTATTAAATGTATTCACTTTAAATAAAACAAGATTCATAGGTATTCGTAATCATTAAATCGTGTTTCACGAAATTAAATCGTTTTTTCACGCCCTAGAAATTGTCTAGGTTCACTGGAAATGGGAATAATCCTCCTTTCACAAACTCTGTGGTTGGCTGTTTAGGCGGGTTTCCAATGTCAATTAAAAAAAATTTACTTTAGTCCCTAGAGATTAAAAAAGAGCTTTAGTCCCGATGTGCAGAGACTAAAGTAACATTTTAAGAGCATGAGACGTGAAAAATATTTTTATGAGGGATTAAAAAAAAAAATTGATCGATCTTTTAAGTGTATTAACATAGGGGGGGAGTATATTGAAAAATAAAAAATATCAAACTGTTCATACTTGTTTGTTTTCATTCCAATACCGAGAATATTTTGAACGCCCCTCGTATACTACTAAAAGTCCGAAGCCTTAATCGTAAGTGGTTCGGTGTGTTTTTTTTTTTTACCTAGTATCTTGTAACTTTATTGAGTAATTCCTGTATATTTGTAATCACGTTGTCCACGGCTGCGGCGGGTGCGATACCTAATTAGTTTTGCAAATGCGTCTTTTTCGGGAAAATATACAATTTTGGAAGCGCTATATTAGCCAGTAGCCACAACATGGTCCTTATACAGTTTGTAAAGCTGCGGCTTGAATTGTTGCTAATGTAATGGACTTTAAAAAGGCCTGACCGGTTTTGTCGACAAACGCAAACCTAACTTATGAGTTGGGTTAGGACTCTTCGTAAGTGGTTCGTATCGTGGTTCCAAAATCCATGGAGTCGACATAATTGTGTTAAAATACAATTTTTGAAGTCAATGTCAACTATGGTACGTAGGTCCCGTATCTCTAAAAAACCGGCCAAGTGCGTGTCGGGCCACGCGCAAATTATAGGGTTCCGAAGTTGACGATGCCCACAGTACCTTTCTAAGACTTATTAGCATCTAGCTAGCCTGTGGTATGACGTGCCCGCCCGACTCCCCTGCCGCTCGAGAAAAATCATCATTATAAGTTGGTCGACTATTACTCGTAAGTTTGTACAGCCTACTTAGCTCTGATAGTTTTCCTTTCAACTACGTTATATATGCCACAACCGTGATTTTTTTCAGCCATCCAAATACCAACATTTAGCTGGCAGGGGGGGGGGACACGTGACTCTAACAAAAAATAGCACTTTAAAGCTTAATATTTCACAAACGCATCACTTAATCAAAAAATGGTTTTAACAAACCCACAATATTTTTTTGAGACCTATTCAACGATATGCCGCACCATGGGGTATGCAAGAAAAAAAAATTACATCCCCACTTTACGAGTAGGGGAGGTACCCTATAAAAAAATATATTTCAAAATTTTATTGTACCACTTTGTCAGCATAACTAATATGCATATTCATGCCAAATTACAGCTCTCTAGACCTAAGCATCTCCGAGCAATAGTGCGGACAGACGGACGGACATGGCGAAACTATAAGGGTTCCTTATGGACTTCGGAACCCTAAAAAGTAATGTATATTTAGGTAATAAATGTATCATCATATTAGCCGATAGACGTCCACTGCTGAACATAGGCCTCCCTTAAGGCTTTACCGCTCCGACCGGTAATGTGCTGAATGTATCAAAAGGTAATAAGTAGGTACCTAATATTACCATCTCGCTAAATGAGAGATTGGTGTGACACTGACACGATAGTTAGGTATTAACGGGGTATACTATTTCGAAAAAATAGGGAGAATAGTATATTTTGATGCAAGTGCGAAATGTTTGTCATTTTATGTCCAGTGAAAATGGCAATTTCACACATGTATCAAACAACATTTTTTAATACATTTGCGAAAAAAAAGAATAAAGAAATAAACGAACAGGATGAAGCTCAAAAACCTTTAGATACGCGCTAGTTCGTTTAAAAACAACTTTAGGCACGCTTACTAGATGCCAAAAAAACAAAAAACGCTCGTTCGGAAATGACAAACTTTTGTCTCGTTAAACAGGTATCGAAATGTTTACTTTTAGAGCACTTGTATTAAAAAGTGTATTTTTATTTAGGGATGTGAATGTCCTCTACCCTTATGTATTGCATACCTACTGATAATTTGTGTTTGGTGGAAGTTGTACAAGTCTTGATGCATCTTTATCCGACGCCCACTTGCACCAAGCCGCTAACCTTGGGTTAGGCTCTTAATTCAGGGTTAGTTGTATCAACTTAACTCGAGTTAGTGGCGTTCGTTCATGTCGTGCTGACAGATCTATCGACAGGTGATCGGGTAAGCAGTGCGGTATATTTAGAGGGAGCATGTAGTTTGATGCCAGCGGTTGGGACATGATTAGGTACGACTCATTGAGAACCAGATCGTCTATACAATAAATACTTACCTATACTAAGTAGTTTTTTTTCAAACTTAAGTCCCCAGTACGCACGGCGTTTCTCAAATTTTCATACAAACGTACTTTCGGTTTTATTCCCAAATTACTAAACAGATTGACTCGAAACTTGGTACACATAATAAAATCATTATTGTGAGTGTCCGAAATTAGTAAATGTAAAAAAAACTAAACTTTGAAGTATGAAGGAAACTAAAATGGTCCTAGTTTCTTTTGTTATTCAATTTATTACAATCAGAGTGTATTTTGGACACTATATAATATCTCTGCTCCACTATTACTTGTAAAATTTGGTGCCAATCTGAATTAAAACGTAACTACGTTTGTATGGAGAAAGGAGCGTACTGGGGACACTTAAACACCGCTGCAGCATCGGGATCTTCATTTGTTAACACATTATTGCAAAACACCGTTCAATCTTCTACTATCTAAAATCCCGCGCCTTCACATTTCAAATCGCTTCAATTTTTTTAATTATTATTTAAAAAGCACCACCGTCACTCTCAACGCATACTTAGTTGATAGATGGCTGTCTCAGCACGCACACATGTGTTTAGAGTGATGGTTGTGTTTTTAAATACATTGAAGCGTTTTGAAATGTGAAGGCGCGGGATTTTAGATAGTAGAAGATCTCTACTACGCGACCGGCTGCTACGCCGTCCATTGCAAACCTGAGAAAGCTCTCTCTCACTTTTTCACTTGCTACACCTTACAAGGTTGTGCCTAAAAGCCTTTAATTGAAACGAACCGAACGTTGTAGTGATGTTTTGACCTTCCATAGCATCCCTATGAAATCCCTTTTGGGTCCAAAATGAGGCCCCGTTATCGAACGGCCAAGAGACCATTTTCGAGCAAATTAAGTGAAAAATCACTTAGGTATGGATAAAAATGTATGGTAGCCCCTGTTTACAAAATTCCTTTTATATTTGGTGACTAATAAGGAACTGTTCCAGGTTGCTACTTCACCAAGTTCTGCAAGGAGATCGCGGAGACGATCGGCCTCGTGGGCTGGGTCAAGAACTCCAAGAAGGGCACCATCGTCGGCAAGATACAGGGCCTGAAGCCCGCCATGGATCAGATGTTAGTACTACTACTACTACTACAGCTTATTTGCGTCCCACTGCTGGGCACAGGCCTCCTCTCGTCACGAGAGGGCTTGGGCTGTAGTCCCCACGCGGTCCCAGTGCGGATTGGGGACTTCACACACATCTTTGAATTACTTCGCAGATGTGTGCAGGTTTCCTCACGATGTTTTCTTTCACCGAAAAGCTCAGTGGTAAATTCAATGAATTTCGCACGTAAGTAAACTTAGAGGTGCGAGCCGGAATCGAACTCCCGACCCTCTGCATGAGAGGCGGTAGGTTGAACCACTAGGCCACCACGGCTTTTTATGTTGTTGAGATGTTAGTACATTGCTAAGTATTTAAATCTAGCTGCTTAAAGTTCACGCGACGCGTGAGCGATCCTTTAGGGATCAGGAGATCCCTATTTTAAGACTTCGAATATAGCCCCTGTCTTTCGAAATTTCGTCAGGTGCCATATCTGTCATTAAGAAAATATTATATAACAGCGTTGCAACATTCACAGTACTTAATATTGAGAAATTAATAAAAATAGCGAAACATTTGACAGCTATATGCGACGTTGCCAGCTTTCGGGATAACCCCTCTTAAGCGGCGCGTCACGGCGCACAATTTGAACTTTAACGCCCGGTTCCTTTATCCACAAAACACCTCGTTTTAGCTGCGGGCGGTTTAAATGTGACAGATTGTCTATGAGCAAATGTCAGCTCATAGACAACCTGTCAAATTTAAACCATCCGCAACCAAAACGAGGCTTTTGGTGGATAAAGGAACCGGGCCTAAATCTAGCTGTGTAAAGTTTAGTTTCAACGCTGTGACTTTTGACGTTCCCAATAAATCTCTATGAAATCCCTTTGCGTCCTGAAAGAGGCCCCTGGGGCTATATTCGAAGTCTTAAAATAGGGATCGTGACATTTAAGCAGCTAGGTTTAAAGTTCAACTTGACGCGAGCGATCCATTAGGGAACAGGGAGATCCCATTTAAGACTTCGAATATAGCCCCTGATCACAATCTTAACCGACTTGTGATATTAATGTGTTGCGAATTTATTTTGTTCAGTTTTATTAATATCGATTCAAATTGGGTGCTTTAATACGCTAAAATAGGCTAAGTTTTGTAGCTTTAGTTTTATACATAGGTACACCTCATTTGAAATAGTGAAGGTTAAAAGCTAATGAAAAAAAGTCCTAACCAATCCTTAGGAAAACGGAACATGCTCAAAATTTCCTATTTAGTCTTATAAAACCGGCCAAGTGCGCGTCGGACCACGCGCAAAGTATAGGGTTCCGAAGTTGACGATGCCCACAGTACCTTTCTAAGACTTATTAGCATCTAGCTAGCCTGTGGTATGAATGACGTGCCCGCCCGACGCCCCTGCCGCTCGAGAAAAATCATCATCATAAGTTGGTCGACTATTACTCGAAAGTTTGTACAGCCTACTTAGCTGTGATAGTTTTCCTTTCAACTACGTTATATATGCCACAACCGTGATTTTTTACAGCCTTCCAAATACCACCATTTAGCTGGCAGGGGGGGGGGGGGCACGTGACCCTAACAAAAAATAGCACTTTAAAGCTTAATATTTCACAAACGCATCACTTAATCAAAACATGGTTTTAACAAACCCACAATATTTTTTCAAGACCTATTCAACGATATGCCGCCCTATGGGGTACGCAAGAAAAAAAAATTACATCCCCACTTTACGAGTAGGGGAGGTACCCTATAAAAAAATATATTCAAAATTTTATTGTACCACTTTGTCAGCGTAACTAATATGTATATTCATGCCAAATTACAGCTTTCTACAACTAAGCATCTCCGAGCAATAGTGCGGACAGACGGACGGACGGACGGACGGTCATGGCGAAACTATAAGGGTTCCTTGTGGACTTCGGAACCCTAAAAATGATCGCGTGTAATGTTTTTGGACAAGATCCAATATTTCCTCGATAATTAGCCAAGTACATTGTTAGCATAGCTAATTCTGTCACAAGCTAAACATGATTAAAAGTAGATAATGACCATGCCAAAAAGTAATTAATCAGGTATATATAACATACCTACTTATATAGCTTCCGTACATATATTACAACGATATCTGCTCAGGGACTCTAATTCGAAACGTTACATAGGGAAATTCCCTATTCTTGCGCTCACACATTGCGGCGTTGAAACCGAAGTTTAAGCAACTAGTTCGATATGAGCGCCGTGACGTGACGCGTGAGCGCAGGGATAGGGAATCTTCCTTTCCCCGTGTAACTTAGGCCGCCTCTCATCACGAGAGGGTTTTTGCTAAATAATTTCAGAAGTGCGAGCCGGATTTGAACCCGCGACCCTCTGCATGAGCGGCGGTTTAACCTCCTCATTATGCTCCAAATCTATTTCGTTTCCAGGGTTGACTGGCTCAGCACCACAGGCTCTCCAGGCTGCAAGATCGAGAAATGCGACCTCACCAACAAGGAGTACCTGGCGCGGCTGGACTACACAAACTTCAGCATACGATTCTGATGTCACTCAGATGACGTTCAATTAATACTCTAAATACAAATGAACATGCCTATATATCTCTACAGTATACCTACCTACCTATGACTTGACTGAGAATATAGCTGAAAATATGTTACAATAATTGCATTCTTAAAAAAAAGGCGTCGACTTCAAAGAAAATCCATTTCAAGGGCTATATTCGAAGGTTGTCTTCGGCATCGTAAACCAATGACCAAACCAAACGCAATACCACAGCGTTATGATCATTTGAATTTAGAGCGATAATTTTTTATTGCTTTTTTACTCATTTGTTTTTAATAAAAGTGTACTGAATGCCGTCGAGTTAATTATTAGTTAAACCATTCAGCCATTGTTCACATTTTCATTCCTCTGCCTCGTCTGTGAAAACATCCTCGAGTAAAAAAATACTTTCTAAACCCAATTATAGGTATACCGTCTTTACCATAAGGGCCTGGCCTGTGCCCGGGCCCCATCTTCTGGAGGGCGAAAGGACCGACAGTAAAAAAATAGACGATCATATAAGTACCTACTACTACAGCCTATTTGCGTCCCACAGCTGGGCACTGTCCTTCTCTCATCACGAGGTTTTGGCTATGTCTCCATGCGGGCCCAGTGCGGATTGGGGACTTGACACATCTTTGAATCACTTCGCAGATGCGTGCAGGTTTCCGAAAAGCTCAGTGGTAAATTCAAATTGAATTTCGCACATAAGTAAACTAAGAGGTGGGAGCCGGAATCGAACCCCCGACCCTCTGCATGAGAGGCGGTAGGTCGAACCACTAGGCCACCACGGCTTCCACGGCATAAGTATAGCACAACTTGGAAGGCGTTCGACGAAGCACTTAAGCCGTTGACGCAGGGTCTATTATTGCTTAATCCACGCGCCTTCTAAGTTGTGTTAACCTGTATATAGTAGAAAAATATTCTCGAGTGCAAGAAAAGAAATGCAAACAAACTACTCGACCACCCATACGTATTTATTTATGTACATACTAGCTCCTCCCCGCAACTTCGTATGCGCAGAAATATTAAAATGTGAAATCCCGTTTTTATCCAGTTCCCGCGGGGATTTCGCAAAATCCTCTCTTAGTGCTCCCCTACGTTCCCTAAGGAACCTGCATGCCAAATTTCAGCTCTCTACAACCATTATTAAGTAATAACATATGGACGAACAGTGCCTAACAGAATATGTCAAAATATATGGAGCAAACTGATATTAGAAAATACGTTCCAATATGCTAATAACGCCTCTTTATAACGAAGGCCAAACGTTTTGACGGGGCCATTTTTCTCCGACTGATTGTGAATCCTTTCTTATAATAGATCAATAACCAGTAGTTTCGGCTCTGCGTCGATCAGTCAGTCAGTCAGTTTCTTGTTTTATTATACATATAGAAGACTACATAACAATTACAAAGACATTGTGCGTAACTCATATGATAGCCCTTATCGACTTTCAATGAATCTGCGAACTACGTATCAATTAATTAAAATCAAGCTATTTTAAGCCTTCGGGCCCATGTAATCGAGCTCACGGCAGTTGCGTGCTTTATTTTGTAAGGGCAAGGACCTTTGGGTTTATTCCTAGCTATAAATAAATATAGGACTACGTATTTGCTCATTGTTTAATGTTTATATTGTTTTCCACATTCCATTAGCAATATTTGGAGACGGTATCGTAATAGAATTTTGCAAGAAATAGAAACGATGTACCTACATACTACCTAGACCGGGGAAATGGGTGAAATGGTTCCGAATGGAGGACCGATCACCCGACTGATCCAGATAGTCGTCTCCTTTCATAATAATAATAATAGCTACTACCTACCTACTTATACTTACTACTACCACTATGTAGTACCTACTATTAAATATTCATCATCATCATCATTTCAGCCGAAAGACGTCCACTGCTGGACATAGGCCTCCCCCAAGGCTCGCCACTCAGACCGGTCCTGTGCTACTTGCTTCCACCGGTTTCCCGCGACCTTCACGAGGTCGTCGCTCCATCTTGTTGGAGCCCTACCGACAGCTCGTCTCCCGGTTCGCGGGCGCCACTCGAGAACTTTCCGGCCCCATCGGCCATCAGTACTGCGAGCAATGTGCCCCGCCCACTTAAGGCTCGTAATTCTTCGGGCTATGTCGGTGACCCTAGTTCTACTGCGGATATCCTCATTTCTGATTCTATCACGCAGAGAAACCCCGAGCATAGCCCTCTCCATTGCCCTCTGAGTGACTTTGAGCCTTCTTATGAGGCCCATCGTAAGCGCCCACGTCTCGGAACCATAAGTCATCACTGGCAACACACACTGGTCGAAGACTTTCGACTTAAATATTAAATATTCTGTGATACTAATTCAATTTTGCCGTCCTGGGTCCTAGTAGCTATAGGGATGGTTAAGTAATTTATTTTTTTTGAAGACGCAGGAAGCACGGTGCTTGCTGCACACGCCTTCGCGATGTACTTACAATCCACATCAACTTCTCGCAATCTATGAAATGGCAATGATATGGTGAATTCCGCTCTCCTCCTCTCTTTTCCTTTCGACTCCTCCTCAGTGGTGGCCCTAGCTTAATCTTCAGCCCATTATTTTCTTTGCTTGCGCTTGTCCTAGACTTGGAGTGAGTATTAGAATAGAAATAAAACTTAGAGAGATGACGACAACACGATTAGTTAAAAGAAAATAACGGTTTATTGCTGTTTAGGCTTTTGAAATTTTGATTGCCATCTAGTCTAAACCCTGACTAATTTGACCAATATCCGTACAGACTACCTATCAGATCATCTGTTTGTAGAGTTGAGTTATAATTTGTAATTAATTACTATATTTTATGAATAGCCGTGAGTGCAAAAATATCTTCAATGGTCGGTACCGCTTAATTGGTTTATTAATTATTCATAAAAAGTAAGGAATTGAAACTGCAGATAATTTAATCATTCGTTTATTTATTACTTAATGTTGTCACAAAGACAGATAAATGTAAACTTTACAGTTGTTATTCTTATAAAATATACGTACCTACATATAAATATATGTACACAGGAATGTCTCAACTTTGCATTTGTTTGTGGCTAATCCGAGGGGCTCTATTCAATGCGGTACAAATAAGGGACACTTACAGAGAATCTAAGCATATCCCTAAATAAGACTACATTGTCTGTCTGCCTATTCAGTAATAGGTAGGTTATATCACAGATTAGTAATAGTACCTCCTCGCTAAATAGGGATATGATATGGTGTATCAATAACAGGTTATTATGGTAAGAGTGACATACCCTACTATCTCGCTAAAAAGGAAGAAAGTGTATTTTTATTTATATATTAGGGACACAGATATCCCTGTCTGCCGTTTTGAATAGAGTCCCAGGGTAATGTCGAAAAGTTTCGGTAAGACGCCAAAATATATACCTATGAGGCAAAATACAAAATTTTATATGAAGGGTGATTAATATTGAGTTCAAGTATTATCTTACGTAGGTTTTTTCAATCGTTATAAAATAATACTCGTACTACAAACGTATTGTAAACGTTCGTAGACATATTTTGTGCATAAGAGTTGCACGATGGATAAAAATGTACTAGGTAACAATGTCTCGGACACTTAGATACCTAATGACTAGTAGCTAACAGGGATCTCATTCAAGTTCGTAAATAGGGATATGGAATCTAAAATATCATTGACCTAAAATAACATATGGACGAACAGTACGTAACAGAATATGATAAAATATATGGAGCAAACTGACATTAGAAAATACCTTCCAATAGGGATGACGACAGGGTGAAGAAATCGAAATTCTAATTAGTCCGTCAGTCAGGTAATAAAAAAATTTTAGACACGTATTTTTTTGTTTTATCGAATTAAAAAAGAATGACTAAGTTAAAACGCATTAAAGTTGGAGAGTGGGGGCTAACTACGTCACCGTTAGGTATAAATCATACCTAACCGTGACGTCACGCGATATTTCAACTCAATATATCTCCGCATAAGTTTGATTACGTGAAAAAAGTAAAAATACGTGTCCAATACTTTTCAATAATCTTCCTAGACTAAGAAAAAAAAGTTGTCGTCATCCCTATATGCTAATAACGACTCTTTATAACATGTGTCAAGATAAATATTTTATACAAAAGTAAACCTAACACTATAAGACTTTAGTGTCAAATTTACTGAGCGCCAAACTGGTGCCCGAGTTGTTTGGGCAGGGCACCCATTTTTGACGGGCCATTTTTCTTCAGCTGATTGTGAATACTTACTTATAATAGATCAATGTCCAATATTCATAAATAATGATTCATCTCCCTACTTCGCAAGATATTATTATAATTTAATGAGCTGTTCGGAGAATGGGACCTCCTATTTGAATTTTAAGGACTCTATTGGGATAATTTTCCAACAAAATCTGCGCATTATTTTTTCTACCAATGGTATAGGCAAACGAGCGAACAGCCTACCCTGATGGTAAGTGGTCACTGCGGCCCATGGACACCGAAATCCTACGATCTCCCCTTAAGAAACCATAAGATCTCGATTGCGCTGCGCTAAATAGGGAGATTATGTATTAATTTAGGATATAATTTCAGGATGTATGAAATTACATGTCCATATTTATAAACTAGAACTAAGCCCCAGACTTAAACATTAAAAATATATGTATAACATGTTCAAGTATTTAATTTTCATCTGAAATACTATTTATCCTCCGCAGCTTTTTGGTAAACGCTAATTAATAGTTACCCATCTTTAAAAAAAAACGAAAATTCCACGCCCAAATTCTACTCTTTTCAATTAATTAATTTTTATTTATGTTTTTTTTACTTATTTTTTCTCCTTTGGACAAACTCACGTACTTCCTTAGTAAATTCATTATCATTATTTCTATTAATTTCTTTTCGTACGTAACTTAAAGTAACATATGTACTTATAAATCAACACTTAATATCATGCGAAATACTGTCTGCAACAGTTTGAAGATACTTACTTATATAATCGATCTGCAAGTTTTTCATCTTACATCAACTTGTAACCTACATCTACCTAGCTGTATTATATTTACAAATAATTATATTTAACCAATCTCAACACAAGATGTTCCTGACTGCTTTAATCGAATAAGCAACTGAAAGGGAATCCACAAAGACTTTTAGAGCCTCTCATATTCCTATATCCTTCACTGGGTAACTAGCGTATACAAAATTGTAACAACTAAGCAACAACAGAACAACGCAACGCTCATTCTTCTTTAGCAGACGAAATTCGATCATATATATTTACAAGACGATCATACGATCAATTCGTACCTGTCTGAAATAAAAATGACGTCACAAACAAAGTTCTGAACTAGACTTTTTCTTCTGGCAATTGTAGTGGTAGGCTGGCTTCTTCTACTTTCCTGTTGGCGGCGGCGGCGGCGTTGGCGAGTGCTAATCTATGCCTCTTCTTGGTTCTTTCTTTGTGGATGAAGAGGCGCAGGTAGTGGCAGGGGAACACCACGCACTCGCCAGCCGGCTCCTCGCCATCGATGTACACTCCGCGGACCAGGACGGAGTTGGAGCAGTTCAGCAGCACCAGCAGCGTGAGGCTGATGACGTGCGTGCACCAGTTGCTGACCTTGGGGGAGTCTGTAGGACGAATAAGGGGTGAGACGACGTTTTTGTTTCGAATTACTTAAGTAAGTATAAGTTCGTTATGTGGCTGAAAAAATGGTTTATGTGCAAACTAAGTGAAATTGTTAATTGTTTTCATTTCATATTTAGAAAATCTAGCTAATTTCTTATGACGTTATGTTATACCCATTAAAATTTACGACAAAAGATAAGATATAAGTGCGGGCCGTGTTACTCGCGGAAATCACGATGTCGTGATGATATCGGGATTTAAAGTGGCTACTTCTAGTCCACGAAGTGATTCTATAGGGAACGGAAAACGAATCTCCCTGTACTGTTCTCGTCTAGGATACACCTTTTATTCGAGACGTCAAAAGTGACTGCTAAGTGAGTCACTAGATCCCAACGTCCAAACATCTTTCGGCGCATAAAGTGAAATAGCTGACCCCGCGCACACGAATCGTTAACGTGTATGAGTGTGACATATACGCATGCGTAAATAGCGCTTCTTGGGAGACTGCCTAATCTTATTTGGGATATGGGAAATCTTATATCCCAAGGTATGTACGTTTTCATCAAAATTTCCTGGTTACTGCGTGGGAGTTTCACATTTATAATACCTATGAATATGATGGAATGGAATTAATTGTTCGTCAGGTGTCTTATATAAGTTACCAGGGAAGAGATAGACGCCGAGCAGGCCCCACACCACACGCCGCGCCACACGTTGACACAAGGTGGTAGACGTCGGCCAGCAACCTCGGCCAGCTATGGATACCTACAGAGATAGATCGCTAGCTATCTTACCAGGGAAGAGATAGACGTCTAGCAGGCCCCACACGCCGCGCCACACGTTGCCACAAGGTGGTAGACGTCGACCAGCAATCGCCGCCCAGCTATGGATACAGAGATAGATCGCTAGCTATCTTACCAGGGAAGAGATAGACGTCGAGCAGGCCCCACACGCCGCGCCACACGTTGCCACAAGGTGGTAGACGTCGACCAGCAATCGCCGCCCAGCTATGGATACAGAGATAGATCGCTAGCTATCTTACCAGGGAAGAGATAGACGTCGAGCAGGCCCCACACGCCGCGCCACACGTTGCCACAAGGTGGTAGACGTCGACCAGCAATCGCCGCCCAGCTATGGATACAGAGATAGATCGCTAGCTATCTTACCAGGGAAGAGATAGACGTCGAGCAGGCCCCACACGCCGCGCCACACGTTGCCACAAGGTGGTAGACGTCGACCAGCAATCGCCGCCCAGCTATGGATACAGAGATAGATCGCTAGCTATCTTACCAGGGAAGAGATAGACGTCGAGCAGGCCCCACACGCCGCGCCACACGTTGCCACAAGGTGGTAGACGTCGACCAGCAATCTCCGCCCAGCTATGGATACAGAGATAAATCGCTAGCTATCTTACCAGGGAAGAGATAGACGTCGAGCAGGCCCCACACGCCGCGCCACACGTTGACACAAGGTGGTAGACGTCGACCAGCAATCGCCGCCCAGCTATGGATACAGAGATAGATCGCTAGCTATCTTACCAGGGAAGAGATAGACGTCGAGCAGGCCCCACACGCCGCGCCACACGTTGACGGTGGCGAGAAAGGACACGAGGTGGTAGACGTCGGCCAGTAGAAGCCGCCACGCGCCGCGCAGCCGCGCCGCCGCCCAGCGCGCGGGCGCCTGCAGCAGGAACGTCACCACCACCAGCGCGTAGCCTGCTATCTGCCGACAAACACACAGTCTATAGTCGTCGTCATGTCAGCCGAAACCGCCACTGCTGCAAGGCTTGTGTCCTGGCGTGTAGCTGAGATTGGAAGCTGGAGATAGTCGTGAAGCGGAGCGGGGCGTCGTCGTCGGATCTTTTCACACTCCGCCTCTAGAAGTGGTGGTGTGGGGGGGACTTGGGGCTTTGCCCCTTTTGTCGGTTAACGTTAAACAACAATTGACAAAGATAAATTAGAAAAAGAAACCTAATAAAGTGGTACAGCAATGATCATCGTCATGAATCGTGATAAAAATCAAATGTAGTTCCATACCTAATAAAGACAGTTCATATCTAGATATCATGAAGATTTTACGATATCTTGGTTCGCTCGTAAAAACCAAAAATCTTTTAATAGGTACATGATGTTAAGCCATTTTACGATACGGATTAAATTTTCTATTTAAAATTACGAGTAGTTTCGCAATTAAAGTATTAAGTGGTATTTGTGCAAGGTGAAGGTACACAAACACGATGGAATGTGAAACTTTGTTTGGGCGCCATTATTGTCACATCAGTAGGTCTATGCTAATAATAGGTTTACAGCTCGTACACATGAATTTTCTTATCAAGGTAGAAATGGGTTTTTACTCCAAGCTACTTACTTTTTCTTTATCTTATAATTTAAAAGAGATATCTGCCTATATTTATTTATTAGTACGTGATTTATACAAACGCTCTCAGAAGCTAACCTAGGTAACTGGGAAAATCGTTTTGACTCTTTTTTTTTCAACCGAGCAAAGCTTCGTCGCGGTTCTTTATAAGTAAACGAATATTTCATTGAAAAAAAAAACACAATTCTAATTCTAGTGACTATGTATTATATATACCTAGGCGTTACCTATACCTACCCCGTCTCTAAGATATTTAAAAATACACCCCTCATTCCCCTTTTACCCGAATGCGTTAGAAGGAGGGTTATGTTTTTCGAGTGTATGTATGTAAGTACTAAGTATGTACCTATGTATGTATATTTCTTTGGCACATGCTGTAGCCTAAATGGCTTGATGGATTTTAGCATGCGAGGTGTCGTTAGATTCGTCTATAGAGTGGGGTATCAAAATAAAGGGTTTAATGAACGGATTACAATAGTACATTATTGCAGAGGCCGCCAAGTAGCGCATTGCCGGACGAGTCAGTTAGAAGGCTGAGCGAAGCGAAGTCTTCTATTAGTACGAGTCCGGCAATCGCAATTGCGGCCGAGGTATATATAATGCTTTTCTCAAACAGCGAGGAAATACGTAGTGGGGGCAAGTGCGCCAGGATGGGGTAAGTGCGCCTAACATAAATATATCGAAAGTTCGAAACCTATAAATATTAAGTACTCAACTAGTAGTTAGCTGTTTACAAGGCATAGGGGCGAAATAAATGTTCAGGTAGGCGCACTTACCCCACATCAGTATTTACTACTTCCATGATCGTGGATGATTTGGCCATGGAAGTTGTACTTATTACCTCCATGGATTTGTCAGTTTCGGGGCAAGTGCGCCAGGATGGGGTAAGTGCGCCAAACATAAATATATCGAAACCTATAAATATTACTCAACTATTAGTTGGCTGTTTACAAGGCATAGGGGCGAAATAAATTTAGGCGCACTTACCCCACATCAGTATTTACTACTTCCATGATCGTGGATGATTTGGCCATGGAAGTTGTACTTATTACCTCAGAGAGGTGTCTCAAATAGCAAGCGAATTAAAAAAAACACACACGACAATAATGTTTTTGCTGGCCAAGGCCGGCAATGGACAGCCTCGCGTCTTCTTTTTTAGGGTTCCGAAGTCCACAAGGAACCCTTATAGTTTCGCCATGTCCGTCCGTCCGTCCGTCTGTCCGCACTATTGCTCGGAGATGCTTAGTTCTAGAAAGCTGTAATTTGGCATGAATATGCATATTAGTTACGCTGACAAAGTGGTACAATAAAATTTTGAAATATTTTTTTTTATAGGGTACCTCCCCTACTCGTAAAGTGGGGATGTAATTTTTTTTTCTTGCGTACCCCATGGTGCGGCATATCGTTGAATAGGTCTTAAAAAAATATTGTAGGTTTGTTACAACCATTTTTTGATTAAGTGATGCGTTTGTGAAATATTAAGCTTTAAAGTGCTATTTTTTGTTAGAGTCACGTGTCCCCCCCCCCCCCCCTGCCAGCTAAATGGTGGTATTTGGATGGCTGAAAAAAATCACGGTTGTGGCATATATAACGTAGTTGAAAGGAAAACTATCAGAGCTAAGTAGGCTGTACAAACTTAGGAGTAATAGTCGACCAACTTATAATGATGATTTTTCTCGAGCGGCAGGGGCGTCGGGCGGGCACGTCATACCACAGGCTAGCTAGATGCTAATAAGTCTTAGAAAGGTACTGTGGGCATCCTCAACTTCGGAACCCTATAATTTGCGCGTGGCCCGACACGCACTTGGCCGGTTTTTTTTTAAAGTAACACGAACATTTCAGAGCATGTTTGAGAAAAAATATCTTATAATGTGACAGCAAAAGTTTGTTTGCAGTCGGATATATTATTTTTTCGAAAATCGTGTTATTGTATGCAGTATTAAAATAACTGTAGGTATATTTACAAATAGTACCCCAACTCGATGTTTCCTTATAAATTACCAACGTCATCCAGCATAAAATCTGTAAGTGACCGCTTGCCATCAGGTGGATTGAGTGCTCATTAGCGTATTATACCTACTAGATGAAAGAAGGTACTTTTTTATATCATTGTTATAGGCAAACGGACGCACAGCCCACCTGATGGTAAGTGGGCACAGCGGCTCATGGACGCTGAAATCCTATGATCCCACATTTACTTGTTAAAGGCATAAATATAATTCTTTTAATGGCCATAAAATCAACTACCTAACGCTGACTGATATCCATACTAATATTATAAATGCGAAAGTAACTCTGTCTGTCTTGTCTGTTACCTCTTCACGCTTCAGCTGCTGGACCGATTGAGATGAACTTTGGCATGGAGATAGTTGGGGTCCCGGGAAAGGACATAGGCTACTTTTTATCCCGGAAAAACGCATAGTTCCCGCGGAAACGCGATAACCTAATTCCAAGCGGGCGGAGTCGCCGGCAGAAGCTTGTAACATATAACTTGTAATTAAGTAATACAGTGGTAATACATAAATACATCTTCTCAGGACGATACGTCGGTCGCGTCGTGTTTTCCCTTCGCCGTATCCGTACCGTCTTTATGGCCCGGCTTAAGAAGCAAACAGCTGATGCTCGTAAATATAGACTGTTTGCTGACTGACGGAAATATACCGCACAATAACTGTTTATTTACCTTACGAATGACACATTATTAAACTTAAACGAAAGTGTTGTTGCGGGGAAGTAATTTTGAGATTTGTCCATTTTAGTAAGGTACCTATGTACCTCCTTCGTAAGGTTAAAGATTACATTTGTTTTAAGTGCTCACCTACCGAGTGAGGGAAAGTTTAATTGGTATGTTTAATCTTTGGTGGTGCTTTAGTTATAAGATCATGCTGTGCCATGAAAAGTGTGGCTTGGCCGTTTCGTTACTCAATTATAGGCTCAAAATTAACACCTAGTGAAGTAATAATTCCATACGAAACGTTTGCATATCCCTCCGCTCCGCTTCAAAGGTTGATTGCCGCACGTGGAGACCCTCCGCTCGACAATTTGCTGTGATTTCTTGAACCTACTAGATTAGTGTTTATTGCCGTTTCTAGAACAAACTTCCCACAGTTCTACCGAAGAGTGTTTGATAGGGCCGGTCGAATGTAACCGCGTTATCAGCGCAAGGTAAATGAACTGCAAGGAATATTCTGTGACATAATTTGTTTATTGATAAATAAAACGCGTAGACAGTTGAAAGGGCTGCCTTTATCATAACAGTTACCAATTAGCGAGTAAGATTTAGTTAATAGTAATTATATCTATATACAAATAGTTTCTTTCATTGTTCAAGGACTGATGTGTGGTTTTTGGCATTTCATCACCATCATTTCAGCCGAAAGACGTCCACTGCTGGATATATAAGCCTCCCCCAAAGCTCGTCGCTCATTTCATACCGGTCATGAGCTACTCGCTGTACGGGGTTTAAAAATATTAACCCTTAAAATACAATTGACCTACCTAATTTACAACCTACCTAATTTAAAAACGGTTGAGAGGAGAGTGTGTTTTGTGTTGTTGCTTATCAAATCCGCTGGACACGTTTTCAACTGTTTCACCATATAAGATTGCGCTCCTTACCAAGACACATTCCACACTCCATAGACTATGCTATCGATATTATGTCGCGGTGCCACAGACCACAAACAGATTCTCGCGTGAACTCGCGTCGAACTTTCATTCAACTTAAACTGAAATTAAAATCTAAAAATCTTTTTGTATCGGGGGTTGTTGTGATATCCATATACCTACGAGTACGTTAAGTGCACATGCACAAGCAAACGATGAAACTAAGTATTTATGAAGCGATAAGCTAAACCTTGAGAACCGATGTGCAACTGTTCCGTTCGTTCCGTGTTTACTACAAAGTTTGCTGAGATTACCCCCTGCCTTTGTACGTTATTTACATATTATTATATGTATACCTAAAACGCTATTCGCTAGATTGATGAGTACAGAAATGCAACATACTTTAAAACGAGAGATCTTTTTCTTATAACAAACTGCCTCTTGCTTTCTGCCTACAAACTGCTTAGCATTCTGCCAACAAACTGCTCAGCAGTTTGGCAGATGTTATTTGTAAGAAGTTAAACATGTCACTTTTTTATGAAATAGGTAATTATAATAATAATAACCAACTGCCGTGCGCCAGTCTGGCCAAAACTCGACAACTACTGGACCGATTGGGCTGATTCTTTTTTTATGTTTTTTACACCCGTGCAAATCCCAAAAAAACGAGTTGCCAGAGAGGGGGTTAATCAGCGGCGACTCAAAACCAAAATAGCAGCAGTGACAATTATCCAATTCACCCGTCGTGGAGGGTAATGATGTAAACGCTCATGTTTACTAATAAACGTCGTATTTCTGTCCGTCTGCCCACGTGGCAATTTGCTCAATGCCACCGTGATATTGAACGTGAAACTGCTGTACATCCTGGTTATAACTGGCTTCTTAGAAACGACGGAACGAAAAGAACATTCAGTTCATAGATAAATTACAGCTTCTGGGTCGGGTGACTATATGACTATAGGTAAATTATGGACTGTATCTGGGCGACCGAGCTTGGGTAAAATAGATAAACATGAGTTTTTTCCAGATATGAGACCTAAGCTAGATCGATTTTCGGCACCCGTAAAGCCGTAAGACTTGTCCAAAATTTCGTCCAAATCGTTGGAGCCGTTTCTGAGATAGTTTGTATAAATAGATATACAAGATTAGCTCGTTTAAAATATACGATTAGGTATAGTTTTATTTAGGAGACCTTTTGATAAATCGTATCATGGTATGATGGTGATGATGACAGAGACAGAACTCACAGGTCATCTGATGGTAAGTGGTCCAATGCCCATGCTGGACATGTAAAGAATCATAACATTTCGAATGCTTTAGCAATCCTGAGGACTAGATTGCCATAAATGCCTCTATATGCTGGTAATTTCACCGACTCGGGATTTTAGAGTGACCTGCATCTTTAAAAACGAAACATTTCTAGAATTACTCGTGTCTATCTCTCACTGCCGTCACGTGAAGTGGGAGATACTCGTTGTAATTCGAATCATATTGTTTAAATTCAACTGCATCTAAGTACAGGAGTGTTGCTCTAAATATCTGAAGAATGCGGCATTATGTTCAAGATATCGAATTGTTATTGTTTGTTACTGTTTAAGACAAGCATCACACGAACGTCTAGGGGACGGGGCCGAGAGGAAGAGCCAATTGTGCCGCGTAAGTGGTCACTGACTCAAGGCGCGGAATAATATCGATATGACCCAATTGCGGAAAGGAATTGGTCCTAAAACTATTTGTCCTACGTTAGGTAAATTCTACGACCCATTGACGCTTTTACTTGAATAGGTAGGGTAAGTGCAAATCCACATAATTTACTACTTTACTAAAAATTAGGTAACCAGGTACCTACTTTTCGTATGGATTTGCACTTTCTATTTGACAAAGCCCTTATTAATTACCTATTAAGATTTGTTGTCATTGTATACCTATGTGTTTATCAGTTGAGCAGTGCCAAACAACAACCCTAGTCACAACAAAGGTCCAGCAAGAACTCACCACGACGACAGGGTGCCTACTAGCCACATCACACGATACCCAGCGACCCACCAGCGCCACAACACGCAGTCAAACAACAGAGGTCCAGCAGAAGCACACGACGTCCTCGGGGGACAGGTGGATGTCGAGCAGCGCCCACAAACCGCGCCACACGACACCAGCGCCACAACATGCAGTCAAACAACTGCTACTTACAACAGAGGTCCAGCAGGAGCGCACGACGTGCTCGGGGTGCAGGTAGATGTCGAGCAGCGTCCACGAGCCGCGCCACAGCGCCTCAACACGCAGTCAAACAACAGCTATTTACAACAGAGGTCCAGCAGGAGCGCACGACGTGCTCGGGGTGCAGGTAGATGTCGAGCAGCGCCCACAAACCGCGCCACAGCGCCTCAACACGCAGTCAAACAACAGCTATTTACAACAGAGGTCCAGCAGGAGCGCACGACGTCCTCGGGGTGCAGGTAGATGTCGAGCAGCGCCCACGAGCCTCGCCACACGACACCAGCGCCACAACACGCAGTCAATCAACAGCTACTTACAACAGACGTCTAGCAGGAGCGCACGACGTCCTCGGGGTGCAGGTAGATGTCGAGCAGCACCCACGAGCCTCGCCACACGACACCAGCGCCACAACACACAGTCAAACAACAGCTACTTACAACAGAGGTCCAGCAGGAGCGCACGACGTCCTCGGGGTGCAGGTAGATGTCGAGCAGCACCCACGAGCCTCGCCACACGACACCAGCGCCACAACACACAGTCAAACAACAGCTACTTACAACAGAGGTCCAGCAGGAGCGCACGACGTCCTCGGGGTGCAGGTAGATGTCGAGCAGCGTCCACAAACCGCGCCACACGACACCAGCGCCACAACACACAGTCAAACAACAGCTACTTACAACAGAGGTCCAGCAGGTGCGCACGACGTCCTCGGGGTGCAGGTAGATGTCGAGCAGCACCCACGAGCCTCGCCACACGACACCAGCGCCACAACACCTAGTCAAACAACAGCTACTTACAACAGAGGTCCAGCAGGAGCGCACGACGTCCTCGGGGTGCAGGTAGATGTCGAGCAGCGTCCACAAACCGCGCCACACGACACCAGCGCCACAACACACAGTCAAACAACAGCTACTTACAACAGAGGTCCAGCAGGTGCGCACGACGTCCTCGGGGTGCAGGTAGATGTCGAGCAGCGGCCACAAACCGCGCCACAGCGCCACAACACGCAGTCAAACAACAGCTACTTACAACAGAGGTCCAGCAGGAGCGCACGACGTCCTCGGGGTGCAGGTAGATGTCGAGCAGCGCCCACGAGCCGCGCCACACGACACCAGCGCCACAACACGCAGTCAAACAACAGCTACTTACAACAGAGGTCCAGCAGGAGCGCACGACGTCCTCGGGGTGCAGGTAGATGTCGAGCAGCGCCCACGAGCCGCGCCACACGACACCAGCGCCACAACACGCAGTCAAACAACAGCTACTTACAACAGAGGTCCAGCAGGAGCGCACGACGTCCTCGGGGTGCAGGTAGATGTCGAGCAGCGTCCACGAGCCGCGACACTCGACGCCAGCGCCACAACACGCAGTCAAACAACAGCTACTTACAACAGAGGTCCAGCAGGAGCGCACGACGTCCTCGGGGTGCAGGTAGATGTCGAGCAGCGTCCACGAGCCGCGACACTCGACGCCAGCGCCACAACACGCAGTCAAACAACAGCTACTTACAACAGAGGTCCAGCAGGAGCGCACGACGTCCTCGGGGTGCAGGTAGATGTCGAGCAGCGTCCACGAGCCGCGACACTCGACGCCAGCGCCACAACACGCAGTCAAACAACAGCTACTTACAACAGAGGTCCAGCAGGAGCGCACGACGTCCTCGGGGTGCAGGTAGATGTCGAGCAGCGCCCACGAGCCGCGCCAGACGAACACCACCAGCGACCCCACGACCGCCACAGAGAACACGCAGTCCAGCACGTACAGCGCCGTCTCGCGGGTACTCTGCCAAACAACATAGCCATTTAGACACACTTGCATCAAGCCGCTCACTTTGAGTTAGCCTCTTAAGGCGCTGACAAGACCTTAATTGACTTTATTGAAACAGTATTTATACGAAAACTATTTGGTTTTGGAAAGCGTGTAAAATATGTGTTAAAATTCACTATATATACTTAAAAATCACACTTTACCAAACTAGAAATGCTCACCCTCCCATGCATTTACATCCTTGAGTTAGCTGTGTTTGTTAAGAAACATTGTTCGAGTTTGTAAAAAGTGCGCGTCGCCAAAATTATTTAGCTTTGCCAGAACCAAAATTAGCGATATACAAGAATGGACCGTACTACCGCGCCATTAAATTATACAGTAAAGTACCGAATAGCATAAGAATTAATAATAACATCAAAACTTTCCAAAGTAAACTCAAAAAGCTTCTAATACAAAAATGCTATTACTCAATCCAAGAATTTATGACCGATGACACCTTATCAAAATAAATTACATTCACACAAACACAGGAATAATAACATAATACTGACTATACTATTAATAAATTATTGACATTGCATGACATTATATATGTATAATAAAATGAATAATAAATAAATAAGTAATTGTAATTAGCATTATGTGTGTTTTTAACATTATAAAATTAGGTACCTAACTACTTAGATATAAGACATTACATTGTGCCCCTTACCGGGTGGCATGTACCCTCTATAGAACCTAAGTATGTATGTAAATCTAACACCATGCACTATGGCCCGGTTCCTATATCCACGAAACGCCTCGTTTTGCCTACGGACGGTTGATTTTTGACATTTGTTCCATAGAGAATCTGTCAAATTTTAACCGTCCGTAGGCAAAACGAGGCGTTACGTGGATATAGGAACCGGCCCTATGTGTATTTTCTATGTACATGATTGCAATGAATGAATAAATGAATGAAAAAACTTGCTATTTCTACGCGTCCGAACGAGTTCTTCAAAACTTCTATAACTACAGGTAACCATCCATATGTAAAGTATCATCGGGTACGGGAAATTCTAAGTACGCGGGACGAAGTCGCGGGCAAACGGCTAGTAATGTTATAAGTGTGAAAGTGTGTTTATTTGTTTGTCCTTTCTTTACGTCGAAACGACTGGACCGATTTAGATGAAATTTGGTATGTAGATAGTTTGAGACCCTGGAAATAACATAGGATACTTTTTATCCCCATATTTTCACGGGCACGGGTTTTCCTATGTCATACCAGTTTTTCAATACTTCTATAGGTATCTATATGTATGTAACCAACCATCTATATGTATAGTATCATCGGGACGCTAAAGTCGTATACGTAAGACGGAACGAAGTCGCGGGCATCGCCTAGTCTGTCCATTAACGACAGAGATCAAAGATAACAAACATAGAAAAAACAATGTGATGAATAGCGGGCAGTATAGCTCGAGTCAGCGAAAAAAATGGGATTTGACACATTAATTTTAGTACAACAACAACAACAACAACAACAATGCTCTTTATTGAACACCATATACAAAACACAGGAAATACAGAGAGGATATACAGTTAATAGATAATTAACAGGCGGACTTATCGCTAAGCAGCGATCTCTTCCAGTCAACCTTAGGAAAATGGAGAATGCGAAAAGAAAAACAATGATGGATGGAGTAAAATTGAAGAAAAAAAACAACCGATTATAATCAGTACATTGTTTCCGGTCAGGAAAGATTTTAACTCGCACTTGGCCGGTTTTAATATTTCTTTATTTTATGACATACTTCGTCCGCGTGGAATTCGGAAATAGCGTTCCCGTGGGAACGATGCGTTTTTCCGGCATAAAAAGTAGCCTATATGTTGACCAATGTTATAAACTACCCCCATACAAAATTGTGTTGCAAACATACATACATAAATACATAGAAGTATACATACAGTATTTTTTCTAAAAATCGTTATTTTGTGTTCAGTATCGTTTATATAGTCCCCTCGACTTGATAATTTCTTTTAATTTTCAAGTTTGCGACGCGACTTCTTCTACAGACTTATTATTAGTATATATATAGATTAATTAGCTTAATAAAATACTTGTACTTGTTTTATCTTACTCTACGCGTCTCGGCCGTTTCTTAAGCCCATCTAAGCCAATATATTATGGCGGCGAGGTGAACAGCCCGCGGAGGTCGTAGCAGCGCTACGCCGTAGCCCCGTACCGTAGCACATAGCGAGGCTGTTCGTTACATCTCACTGATATAACAATTATATACAGGTGTAGCACGTCTTATTAATTTTATTACCATGCTAATAATTATTTTTTCACTTCTCATGCTCTTAAAATGTTACTTTAGTCTCTGCACATCGGGACTAAAGCTCTTTTTTAGTCTCTAGGGACTAAAGTAAAATTTTTTTAATTGACATTGGAAACCCGCCTAAACAGCCAACCACAGAGTTTGTGAAAGGAGGATTATTCCCATTTCCAGTGAACCTAGAGAATTTCTAGGGCGTGAAAAAACGATTTAATTTCGTGAAACACGATTTAATGATTACGAATACCTATGAATCTTGTTTTATTTAAAGTGAATACATTTAATAATGCATGACCCAATTAGTTTTAAAATATTTTGAATCTGTTGGCTAAATATCATTCAAAACGTCACGTGATAAAAAAATAGGTCAAGTGCGAGTTGGACTCGCGCACCGAGGGTTCCGTACCTACAAACTTGATGATGCAAATTTAACAATACAAACTTATTATTTGCGGTTGCTGAAGTAGACACGGCTACTGCGCCAACCGCAAATGATAAGTTTGTATTAGTAAATTGGCTGTTTTTGCACCAAAATATATAATATTTATGGTTATCAGATTTTTTCCTGTACGTGTCCTGTAAGACCTTGCTCCTGGCCAAATTTCATGATTCTAGGTCATCGGGAAGTAGCCGGTTATGTACTGTGTTATAATAAATATCGTAATTTTGTATGGAACTTCGTTTTTTTCCTCGCATTCGAAGTGAAAAGCAGAGTGTTTAACGCGTGACTAAACAACCATAATGACACTCGAACTATAGCCACCCTCGCTCCGCTCGGGTGGCTAAACATCTCGTGTCATAATGGCTTGTTTTAGTCCCTTGATAAACAATCTACTAATAAATGCGGAAGTAAGGCTCTCTGTTACCACTTTACGCTTAAACCGCTGGATCTATTTAGATAAAATGGCCCCTGGAAAGGAAATAGGGTATTTTCATAACGGGAAAACCATAAAACGTATAGTTCCCGCGGCGTTCAATCGAACGTCGTGAATTTTAATTTTACTTTTTGGTTTTGAAATTTGGTAGTTAATAATAGTTTGACTTAGAACCAAATTATCAATGTAATTATCCTGTGAAATTGTCATTCTTCTCGCTTTACGCTCCTACGGGTAGACAGCCTCATTTGGCTATGGGTGAAAAATTACAAAGTGCTCGATTTTTTTTTTTTAAGGATAGGAATAACCTTCCGTATCAAGAGAAAAAAATCACAGAATTTTCCGTGCCGTAGATTCTGCGTAAAAAAAATTGGTTTTGCGTTATAACGATTAAAAAATTTGGGTTTTCCTTGGTCCAAGTAAACACAGCACATGTCTCTGAAAAAAAAGTGTTGACATTTGAGGGTGACAGTTCTCGCATCCTTCGTACGAACATAACTTTAGGGGATTCTCAATGGCCGTCGCCCAAGATGGACGTTGACGTTTGTTGAGTCTCTCCAATTTTATTTTATTAACCATTTACACCGTACATTTACCTTTATTACCGAACAACTTGCAGGCCTGTGGCCCTTACTTTGATATTGGCGAAGTGTCCAAGACAGAAGCCATTAATTTATATAGAATAGAACATAACTTTACGTGTTTTAACAATTTTATTGGAAAATTAGCTTATTTATGACTGCTTTTGCTTACTGGACTTTCGATTCTGCTTGGCCCGAACGACGACGTATGCTTTAAACACGTTATTACGAATGAAGCAAGAACTGTCACCGTCAATAGTGTCAACACTTTTTTTTAAGAAGTAGTGCTGCATACTTGGACCAAGGAAACACCTTTATTTCAAACGTCATAACACAAAATCAATTTCTTTTTTTACGCGAAATCTACGGCACGGAAAATTCTGTCATTTTTTTCTCTTGATACGGAAGGTTATTCCTATCCATAAAAAAATAAATCGAGCACATTGTCATTTTTCACCCATAGCCAATTGATCTCCTATTACAAAACCCAATTACAAAAAAAGAACTAAATCAATCTTATGAATAATAACTCGGTTTTTGAAAAAATAATATACTTGACTGCAATCGAACTTTTGTTGTCACTTTATATATTTTTGTAATCCGTTCATTGAACCCTTTATTTTGATACCCCACTCGATAGGCTTTAACAAAAATAATATTTTTGGAAACGTTTAAAATGCCTCCAAAAGTCAGCCATTTTGTTTTTTGCAATTTAATAGACCCAGTGTCACTCACACCTCGCATACTATAATCCATCAAGCCATTTAGGCTACAAAGCGTGCCAAAGAAATACACATACACATAACCCTCCTTCTAGTGCAGTCTAGAAAAACATAACCCTCTTTCTAGTGCAGTCGGGTAAAAAACAATTCACGTCTGACATACAGCCTGTTGTTTTTAGGGTTCCGTACCCAAAGGGTAAAACGGACCCTATTCCTAGACCCAGCTGTTTATCCGTCTGTCGTCACCAGTCTGTATCTTAACCGTGATAGTTAGACAGTTGAAATTTTCACAGATTATGTATATTTCTTTTGCCGCTATAACAGCAAATACTAAAAACCGGATAGGTATTATTAAAATTAAGAAATGACAAACTGAAGAATTTATATGTATATTTTCCTTACCTGCAGGCAAACTGCTGCATACAAGTAGTTTTGCGGGAAAATGTTTTATTTCTGTGAGATTTATTAATTTTCAACAAATAAAATAAATTTTCAAGGGGTCTCCCATACAACAAACGTGTTTTGCGTTTTTATAGATAATGGTACGGCGGAACCCTTCGTGCGCGAGTCCGACTCGCACTTGGCTGTTTTTTATATTCATTAAATTACACGTATTTTATATGCATTAATACATTCTTCAGGTCTAATTAAGTTGATTTCTCCAAGATGCTCGTTCTTAAAATATACGAAATATTAAAATTCGTTAACCAGTGTAAAATCTATTTAATTATTTGCTTTTTATTTTGTTATGTAGAGTTTTCAGATCTCATTTGTGTATGACATGGAGGTGAAAAAAAATTGTTCGTTTTGATTATGGAGGGTTGAAGTAAGACACATTCCACACTCCATAGTTGTGATGTTTTACTATTTTAAGATGGTAGGACAACATGAAACTATGACGGTACGCGGTACCATACATATTATCGTGTTAATGTCGTAAGTATAAGAAATTTCAATACAATCTGTAATTTTTGCATGTGTCGATTTTTGTATAAATTCGAAATCATTTCGAATACTCGGAGAATTCAACCACAGTTGACAGTAACTTTTGTCTGACTCTAAAGGGCCTTTTTCAATAATCGTCCGTGTATTATTTATTTATTTTGTACGAGGCGGATTTTTTTTCTGATATCGACTAAAATTTATTTACGCCGTAGGTATATTTTCTGTTAATGCACTCTGTCTGCCAAAGTCAACGCATATCAACAAAAACACAGTGTATAATGTTTGTTGTGGTATTGGTATGTAACTCTACCAACCGTTCTGAACATGGTGGGTACGTCGAAGTAATCCTGCGGGGCGTCGACGGCGACGGCGAACGGCGCGGCGCAGATGTTGCGCAGCGAGCGCAGCGCCCCCAGCGACAGCGTCGCCGCCGCCGTCGTCGACAGCAGCGTGCGCGCGCTGTCGCCCGTGCACTCGTTC
>OZ020281.1:12918874-12980766 GCA_963971205.1 Aethes cnicana
AAATCCTGGCTGAAAAAACATGCTTTTTTTATTTAACACCTCATGAATTCAACGAGATCACAATTTCCTATTCCAGTTCATTGCGCGAAGCCGAAGAGACGCACAGGCGGTCGGTCGAGGAGGTGGAGCGCGAAAGGGGCGCCATCCGCGGCCTCAAGGAGGACAGCGCGCGGTGGGCGCGGGACAGAGCCGCGGGCGAGGCGGAGATCGAGGGCGTCGGGCGACGCGCCGCGCGCGCCGTGAGTACCGCGGGCCTCGGCGCAGGCTTACACGACAGTCGAGTTCGCCAATATGTACACACTTTTGCACCTTACCACGTTGTAATAAGGTCCAAAAGTGTACACATATTAATGAACTCGACTGTACAAGCATCGGGACGGATTTTGAGCGGTGATCTTCGATGTGCAGAAGTCGAAAATAAGGTATCATCCGCCTCGCGTCGATGTCCTCATTACTGAGGGTCGTGGTCCCCTTGACGTGGAATTATAGGCCACAAGATATCTAATAGGTGCTACGTACCAGTAGCGACACGCACCGCCCCGCACCAACGCACGTTACCTCATCCCGCGGCGGACGTGCGCGGCTTACCATAGCAATACCGGTCGGAACGTGCACTCTCGCACACACGCACACGCGTTTGTACTTAAAATATTTGAGTGTGCTGATTACGTTCAGTTTGAATCAAGTATCGTAGGGGCCCTATGCTACGCTTATTGGCCCTTCAGTCGTACCCATGCTCAAATATCCCCTATACTTTCGCTCACCGCTCAAGATCCATGGCAGAGCCTGTAGAAGGCGCTTGGATTTAGGTTGTGTGGTACTATAACATCATAGCAAGGTAACTACTACTACTACAGCCCAGAGGCCTCCTATCATCAAGAGAAAGTTTGGGCTGTAGTCCCCAGTGCGGATTGGGGACTTTTTGAAAAGAAAACGCTTTTTTTAAATAAATGATTACCGGGAGAACAGGTGTCTGAAGGCCCTCCAACAAGATGGAGCGATGACACTGGTGGATCCACCGGCGGCTGGGGGGGGGGGGGCTTGGCCCAGCTGACCGAATAAATAAAGATTGGTCACGGGTACACTTAGATGCTAGACAGCCCCCCCCCCCCTCCCCTCCTGGATTCGTCACTGAGCGACAACCTGGGGAAGGTTGCGGGAGTCCGGTGGATGAGAGTAACACAGGATCGGTCGTGAGTGGCAAGCCTTGGGGGGAGACTTATCTCCAGCAGTGGACGTATGATGATAAAACAAGTTTTTTTGATTAATCAAATGGGGAAATGGGCGTAGATTGTTTCACATTATTAACTTGTATTAATTGTATTGCAGTTGATCGCCATGCAAGACGACCTGATCAAAAAATTCAAGGATGTCGGAAGAAAAATAGAAGAGCAGAACCAAAGGCGCCGCAAGCTTTAAACGTTTATAATTCCTACGGACTAAGACAAACATTTATTAAAAATCAATGAATATTTTGTCTTGTGTCATTACTACTATTCTATTTGCGTCCCACTGCTTGGCATCATAGAAAAAGCAAGGTAACTACTACTACAGCCTATTTTGCGTCCCACTGCTGGGCAGAGGCCTCCTCTCATCATGAGAGGGTTTGAGCTATAGTCCCCACGCGAACCCAGTGCGGATTGGGGACTTCACACACATCTTTGAATTACTTCTCAGATGCGTGCAGGTTTCCTCACGATGTTTTCCTTCACCGAAAAGCTCATGGTAAATTCAAATAGAATTTCGCACGTAAGTAAACTTAGAGGTGCGAGCCGGAATCGAACCCCCGACCCTCGGCATGAGAGGCAGTAGGTCGAACTACTAGGGCAACACGGTTTTTTTCTTATGTCATTAAATAAAAATAATTATACTGTATTTATTTTTTCATTTTAGTACGTTAAGTCATTGGTTATCTGGGTAACGGGTTGAAGATGATATATGGTGATCCTTGGGTCGTGAGGTTATCCACTACTTGGCTGTCAGGTCAAATGAAATAGGTACTTTTTTAACACGTCCAAACGCCGTTTTTTGGGATCTTCATAGAAATGAGTATTATTCGATTCAATTCCAGTTTCACTTATGAATATTAAGTACATATTTTTTTACACGAATCGCGTTTTTATATTTATTATAGACGGACAAACAGGCAGACTGCCCACCTGATGGATAGTGGTTACCGCCGCCCATAGATATTTGTAACAAACATCAGAGGTGTTACCAATGCGTCACCGGTCCCGTAGATATAATTAATGACACCCTTTTTAGGGTTCCGAAGTCCACTAGGAACCCTTATAGTTTCGCCATGTCCGTCCGTCTGTCCGCACTATTGCTCGGAGATGCTTAGTTCTAGAAAGCTGTAATTTGGCATGAATATACATATTAGTTACGGTGACAAAGTGGTACAATAAAATTTTGAAATATATTTTTTATAGGGTACCTCCCCTACTGGTAAAGTGGGGATGTAAATTTTTTTTCTTGCGTACCCCATGTTGTGGCATATCGTTGAATAGGTCTTGAAAAAATATTGTGGGTTTGTTAAAACCATTTTTCGATTAAGTGATGCGTTTGTGAAATATTAAGCTTTAAAGTGCTATTTTTTGTTAGAGTTACGTGTCCCCCCCCCCCCCCCCTGCCAGCTAAATGGTGGTATTTGGATGGCTGAAAAAAATCACGGTTGTGGCGTATATAACGTAGTTGAAAGGAAAACTATCACAGCTAAGTAGGCTGTACAAATTTACGAGTCATTAGTCGACTTATGAAATGATTAAAAAACCAATGATTTTTCTCGAGCGGCAGGCGCGTCGGGCGGGCACGTCCTACCACAGGCTAGCTAGATGCTAATAAGTCTTAGAAAGGTACTGTGGGCATCGTCAACTTCGGAACCCTATAATTTGCGCGTGGCCCGACACGCACTTGGCCGGTTTTTTAAAACACCCATATTGTAGCGCTGAGGGAAAATTTCAGCAGGAGAGCATTCAAGTATTACGAAACGAAATTGGTTGGGGACGAATTTTGGTCTTGTAAAATGGTACGGTACGATGCGTTATAGGGGCGGGAGGGGGGTTTTGAACAACGCGTTACGTAACATTGTTTTTTTTTAGTTTCCGGTACTTTACGCCACATAATTGTGACTTAGGTAAAAATGGTCACTTGGTGGTTACGTAACGTTTTACTAGAAGGGGGGGGGGGGGGGGGGTAACAGAAGAACGTTACGGCGCGTTACATAGGGGGGGGGGGGGGTCAAAAATCCCTTAAAATTGCATTACGTAATACTTGAACGCTCCCCCAGGGAGTTCATTCCAAATTCCTATAGTACGCGCTAACGTTCTAGAGAACCGACGCGTAGATGAGCGTAATGTCTCAAGGAAATGGGGTATGAACACCCTGCCGCTGCCGCGACGAGAGGTGCGTTGATGGAATAGGTGATAGAATCGTTGTTAAAACTTGACCAATCGCAACGTTTCCGTGTTCGTTTTTATCATCGCTATTCGTTATGTTTTTGCAGATCTTTCCAAACAAATTTATAAGAAGCAAAAAACCGACACAGGTTAAAAACCGTCGGATTTTCCATATGATATCATAAGGGCCAGTACAGATGGGTTGCAATCGACCTGCAGTTTCCACGAGAGCTAGAAAGAAAATAGGCGCTTTAAGTTTCAGTGAAAAATAGACTGAAATTTGTGTTTAAAAATAAAAGAATTACTACACCTAGTTTCATATAAATGTGGACCATTTATAAAAAAAAATTAATGCGCGATTTAAGCGTGAAGAGGTAACAGACATACAAGAGTTACTTTCGCATTTATAATATTAATAACGTTTTTTTGGCGCACTTTTTCGACAAACGATCCCTACTGCCTGGCTGTATGCCATGCTTTTTGTGTAATTACGTTTACGTCTGTATTGTACCTTGCATTTGTGGTGTTCAATAAAGTGTATTGTATTCCTAGCTATAAAAAGAATCATCTTTTCTTTACTAATAATAAGTCTGTAGAAGAAGTGGCGTCTGTAGCTTGAAAAATAAAAGAAACGATCGTAGAAGTCGAGGGGACTATAACGACACTGATCACAATTTTTTTTAGAAAAATTGTCTGTATATATGTCCGGATTTAACTCGAAAACCACACTACTGGTCGACATATAAGCTACTTTTTATCCCGAAAAACGCATAGTTCCCGCGGGAACTCTATTACCAAATTCCATGCGGAAGAAATCGCGGGCAGAAGCTTATAATAATATGTACCTTAATGATGATGCTATGAAATAATGACTCAGATATATCCAATCCACAAAACTAAAGCATAATCCACAAAACAACACCTAAGTATGTACGTACACACCTGACGTGTTTAACAAAATAAAATGATTTGATTCCTCTGTGGTCATATTCAGCGGGGTCCCCCGCAACAGCCGATAAGGCAGGGGTCATCGCGCCGCGGCCCCGCCGGCCGCCAGGAATCCCCCTATATTCGCAGCGCCGGTATATAAGCGAGCTAGCTGCAAACCTCAGCCATACTCTTAGGTATTCTCAACCGTGGTCATTCGCTGTCGAACCTACCGAACCAATTTACTTAATTACCTACCTTCGTAAGTACCTACAATGAAACTGTTCGTGCTAGTTCTGATCGTGGCGGCGTCGCAGGCGCGGGAGTTCAAGAGATGCGAGCTCGTACGCGAGCTGAGAGCACAAGGGTTCCCCGAGGCGAAAATGAGAGACTGTAAGTTTTTTTAAGTACCTACGTATATGTATAACTAGTTGATCCAGTGATCTTCGTATCACCCGAACGCGATTCCCGTACTAAGTTATTTATCTTTTTTTGGCAATCCCTTTAGATTTCCCCGTTTTTTTTTCTTTCTAAACCGTCCCTGAAACACAAGAAATTTAATAAAAAAATCATCGGCCAAATCGGTCCAGTAGTTCTCGAGCCGTAGCCAGACTAACACACGGCGATTCATTTTAATATACATATAAGAAAGAAGAAGATTAACTTTACAAGCTTTTATTTAACTTGCCGTGGTAGTTTTTGGGTCAAAATCTTAGAAGCTAAATTAGAAACACTTCCATGCAGTGCAAAAAATAATAATACGCACTGTCATTCATGGGTGTACCCATCACCCGGGGGGGGGGGGGGAGCTAATATTCAGCTTCAGATCCAGGGGGCAGATCAATTTTTTCGGGGCATTTTGTATCCCCTCCCCCCTCGGTCCGCTCATGCTACCATGTTTTTGACGTGATAACGAAAACTAAATGAACGCCGGCTGCGTCCACGAAAAACATGACGCAATGTATGTCCATATATGTCAATGGCGATGTATGTCTTACGTAATGGGACATATTCACTAATGTTTTCTTATGACATGACGTTATCACGTAAAATTATCGTCCATAAACCGACTTTATATCTATTGCGAATGTGTTGCAGGGGTGTGTCTGGTGGAGAACGAGAGCCACAGCCGAACGCACCAGCTGGGGCGCGTCAACAGGAACGGCTCGCGGGACTACGGCCTCTTCCAGATCAATGACAAGTACTGGTGCAGCAAGACAGGCGCCGCTGGCAAGGATTGTAACGTCACTTGTGCTGGTAAGAGCCTGGGGCCCTCAGCTGGGGCTTCTTTCAGATCGCTTCTTGAAGACGTGACGAGACAAGCGACAAAATTAAAGCGTAGATATTTGATATGATAGTGTTTATCGAGTAGCGGTGTAAGCCGTGGTGGCCTAGTGGTTCGGCCTACCGCCTCTCATGCAGAGGGTCGGGGGTTCGATTCCGGCTCGCACCTCTAAGTTTACTTATGTGCGAAATTCAATTTGAATTGACCACTGCGCTTTTCGGTGAAGGAAAACATCGTGAGGAAACCTGCACGCATCTGCGAAGTAATTCAAAGATGTGTGTGAAGTCCCCAATCCGCACTGGGCCCGCGTGGGGACTATAGCCCAAACCCTCTCATGGTGAGGGGAGGCCTGTGCCCAGCAGTGGGACGCAAATAGGCTGTAGCAGTAGCAGCCTAGTTGTCTCGCGGGAGTTAGCTGCTTATTGAAAGAGGCCCAATTTAGAGTTAACTTGGGCTCTGTTCGAAACGGTACATAGGGAAAGGGCAATTTCCTATCCCTGCGCTTGAAACAGAACTTTAAGCAGCATAGATTTAAAGTTTAATTTAACCGCCGTGACGCTAGGGATAGGGAATTCGAAAACTATTTGATTTTGTAAGGCGAGTAAAACGTATTTTAATATTCACTATATACATACTTAAAAATGCAATGCGGGTTTCTTTTATCTTCATTTTTCTGATTTTCTACGTACGTCGCCCACATGCCGCGGTCGTGCTTCTCGCTCCCTCCAATGTAAACAGACATTGTCCGCTGAGACAGTTGCCTGCTTCGATTGCTCAATTCATTAGCTCATGTCAGCGTCTTAAAGTGAGATGGCTGACCCCGCGCAGTCCAATCGTAAACGTGTATCAGGGGAGGCCTATGTCCAGCAGTGGACATCTTTCGGCTGAAATAATGACGATGAAACTTTGGAATTCCCTCCCTGCGTTTGTGTTTCCCAGTTCCTATAATCTTGGTGTACCTAAGTCTAGAGTGAATAGGAATCTTCTGGGTAAGCGTGTTCCACCTTAGACCCTATCATTACTTTCCATCAGGTGTAATTAGGGTCAAACGCAAGCCCATTCGCAATAAAAAGGAAGTTGAATATTCATTGTTTTTCCTCTGTTGTTGCTATAACAATAATATCCTTTCAGACGTAACGACGGACGACATAACGAAGGCTTCGAAGTGTGCCAAGAAGATCTACAAGCGGCACGGCTTCATGGCGTGGTACGGGTGGCGAAACCACTGCCAGGGCAAACCCCTGCCAGACATCAGCCGGTGTTAAAATACTCACCTTATTTATATAATTAACTAGCTGACCCAGCGGACTTCGTACCGCCTTAGATTTTTTTTTTTGGGTTGAATATGAAAAATAGCTTACGTCCTATTCTCAGACCTACTGAACATATACACCAAATTTCATAAGAATCGGTCGAGCCGTTTCGGAGGAGTTTGGTTACAAACACTGTGACAGGAGAATTTTATATATTAAGATAGGGATGACGAGAGGGTGAAGAAATCGAAATTCCAATTAGTCCGTCAGTCAGGTAATAAAAAAATGATAATGATAATATGACGTGACCCCCCCTGAGTCGAAAGCTGGATCCGTCCTTGCCGCGCGCTTTCTAAGTAAGTTGTGCTATAAGTACACAGTTGGCTCAGTCCAATAGGATATCTTTATATACCTCCCTAAGTCGGGGTTAAAAATTCACTGACTTGCAAAACTTGCAAAGACTTTCCCACACAGACACAATGGGTACCTATATAAGTGTGTATATTGAAGTACTTAGTGTATTTTTCTAACAAGTAAACAATGAACCTCGTCATTATTTAAAAACAATGTAATAAATTAATCTGAAAATCAGGTTTTTCATTTGGTTTAAATAAAAGGATTTCAAATTTATTTGCATTTAAATCACTTATCCCTTTAGTTAGACACCCACGACACGTCATACAAATGGAACTAAATCTGCACACTAACATAAGATAGTGTGTAGTGATTGGGGTTGGCGGACAGAACGAGCATGCGCGAGCAGCTACCTAACTAGGTACTTCGTATTGTAAAGTTATGTATTGCATATTGCTATATCCAAAAAGAGTGCCATAAATTGTAGGCAGAACTGGGCAACTGGGTTATTGAATCTACATCGATTTTTTGCCCCCCTATTCCAAATTTCATCGTAATTGTTAGAGCCGTTTTGAAGAACGTGATCGGGAGTAATAGTTAAAGAATATTTTGACCACAATTTTTTCAGATGAGTAACCCATGCCCGAAATCACACGAAATTCGATACTTTTCATCTATTAAACAGAGTGTTTCTAATTGGTTATCTAATATCTTAATCATTTTACTACTACATCCTCCGAGCTTGGTGATCCACCGAGCTGCGAGGATGTAGTGAATTCCATTTGGAGCGAGTGCGAAAAGTAGACGAGCACTTGACGCATGCGCGGTATCGAGCCATTTGCCGGCACGCTGCAGTCGCGCTGGTCAGCCGAGCTGGGATGTCGGCGTGCGGATGGGCGCCTCGGGTTGGGCGCGCGGCGAGGCGCGCGTAGCGGACGATTCCGACTTCGAGACCCTCAAAGCTCTTCTCGATTCAGACAAAGGCTGGTCCCTGGAGTACGAAAAGGACGGCGTTAAGGTCTGGGCTGAAGACGCGGCGCACGGCGCGCTCCGTACAGTGAAGGTATGCCATTCAACAATTACCTAGGTATATTCACGAGGATTTGACTCGACCTCTATTGAAACCGTCTATGTGTCATCTATGTATTTGTCCGACCACTTGTTTGAGTTAACGCAGAACCCGCCGTATTGATTTTTATTATAAACAAGGACAGTAAACATTTGTTTAGGAGCTCCAAAGTTTGCAGTTCGTTTATTCTACAGGTTTGTTCAGGACGTTTATTTATTCGCCCTCTATGTAGGACCATTTATTTTAATGAATAACACCCGAATATGTTTTGTAACCCTTTACGCTCCTATGTTTCAACTGCTTGAGGAAGGGGTATTAGTGTTGATTGACGGCACCGGATGTTCTTATTTTATGATCGAGATTCAAATACATAAGAAATTAAAATGTACAAAAAATAAAAACATAAAGCATGATGAATATCTGGTTTCTTGATATGTGGAATTGTGGATCTTAGATTTTCGCTGGCCTAGTTTACACGTAGTAATATGGGCTTTGTTTTGTGCTCATGGAAGAAACGTAAAAGGCTTCGGACGGACAATAGTGCCTAAAATTGTACACCAAAACCTTCCTTAATATCTCCTCTATCTATTAATAAAAACCGCATGAAAACCGTTCAGTACTTTTTGAGTTTATCGCGAACAGACACTCGAAGACTTTACCTTTCATGTTTGTGTAGGTGGTGGCAGAGTTCGAGGATGTGGAGCCCGAGGCGCTGTACGATGTGCTCCACGACCCCGAGTACCGCACCGTGTGGGACACGCACATGCTGGCGGCCGAGGACGCCGGCCACATCAACGTCAACAACGACGTCGGCTACTACGCCAGTGAGTACGCCGGACGCAGAGAAAGGTTTCCCCGCTTGCATAAACCGGGTACGCCGCCGTAGACAACGCAGATGCTAGTTGTGACGTCGGCCACAATGACGTCGGCAGTAGCCACGCCAGGGCGGACACGGCCTATAAAAGCACGATTTCGAACACAATTCGAATGAAGTGTTTGCGTGCGGAGGACGTCTATACACTTGTAAATGTGTGTGTACCAACTACGCGGGCCAGTGATCCACTCTCCATCTCCGGATGGAACAAATGACGGTAAGGGCGAGTTGGGCGTGAGTTGCGCGTCGGCTAGATTCAGCAGTCGGGTGATTCCGTGGCCTTTCTGTATGTAGCATTATTAAATATTCTGTGACGAAAGGCTAAAGAGGTTTTTTTGTATGGCGTCTGCTGCAAGGCGGCTAAAGAGGTTATAAACCAATTTATAGTTCTTATACACATCTAAAAATAAAGTCACGCCATATGATTGTCACGCATGGTCTAATTATTGTTATTGTATGATCATTGTCACGTGATTGACATTCTAATTAGACACGTTGAGTATTGAGATAAGTTGTGAATTTTCGGATGAATTATTGGAGGATTTCGCCTTGTTTTAATTGAAGAGTTAAATTGGTGTGTGTTAGTTGTACCTAGAGGGATATAACGTGCGCAATCGGAAGAACCCGGTGTACCACGAAGGAAATGCATTCTTTCGACGAAGAAGAAACGTCCTAAGACACCTATGACCGTTTCTGAAAAAACTATGGTCATGAATTGTTATAAATATGTGTACAATAACTGGCCAGGGGACCAGCCCCGGTCACTCTTGGCCTGTGCGAATAAAGTTGCGGAAATGATAGGACTTTCTGAAATGACAGTGCGAAGAGTTGTGAAAGAGCATAAAACTAATGCACAATTCACTCCTCCCAAGAAATTAGGCCCAAAAATTACGAATACACAATGATACGGTACCTCCTTTTGTAAATTAAGTTGTACATACTGAACTGTTTTATGTTTAACGCACTAAAATCGGGACTTAATCGCGTAAAAATACTATTTATATTTTACCTCGTCGTTTTACCTCGATTAAGTCCCGATTTTAGTGTTTAATATGAGTGTGTATTGTGAAAGTTTGTCACATTTTTTTTTTTATGTTGTTTGTTAAATCCCATTTATAGGTAGGTACACTAGCCGATGCCCGCGAACTTCGTCCCTTATAGAAGTATTGAAAAATTGGTTTGACCCGTGGAAAACCCGATCCCGTAAAAATATCGGTATAAAAAGTATCCTATGTTATTGCCCGGGTCTCAAACTATCTCCATACCAAATTTCATCCAAATCGGTCCACTCGTAGCGACGTGAAGGAAGGACAAACAAACAAACGCAGTTTCACATTTATAATATTAGTATGGATGGATATGGAATGGATTCATGCACACAGGTAAAGGCAAACATAAGAAATCTAAAAAAGTCTGTAAGTAGTCTATTCCCTATAACCAAAGTAGCAGGACCCCACAGGCCTGTCATACATACTCGTAGCGTCTCACGATCTTCGATTTCGTCTTATAGAACTCTTGCGTAAAATATTAAGTACAGTCAGCAGTAGAAGTAGATAAGCTGTCCAGGTGTTCAAAATGACCTACACACGACCTTATTCTTAAGACGTTAAGGGCGTGTGTAGGTCATTTTGAACACCTGGACAGCTTATCTACTTCTGCTGCTGACTGTACATACTTACTTGAACTTTAAAAAGTGGGAACGATAGTGTTGTTCATTTCAGATTCATCATCATCCTTTCAGTCGAAAGACATCCATGTTGGATATTAGGCGTCCCCCTTCTAATCAGATTAAAAAACCTCAAATTAAAGTACATTTGTCGAGGTGATTTCCGATATATATAGGATTATACCTATTTAAACCCGCGCACACCCACGACGCTCCATACAAATGGGATCTACCTACACACTAAAATATTATGATGTACCTACAAATATATGCGCGCTCTCGTGGCTTTGCTATACTCCGACTGCCTCGCCGCGGGCGGCGTGAGGTAACCTTTTTTAGTGCGGGGCGGTACGCGTCTCTGCTGGCACGATAGTTACTACTCGCAGAGACAATACCAGTAGTGGTGTTGGTATTGTTACAGTAGTGAGTGCGCTTGTTGCAGTGTCATGCCCCGCGCCGCTCAAGAACCGCGACTTCGTGCTGCAGCGCTCGTGGCTGGACACCGGCGATGAGAAGCTCATCCTCAACCACTCCGTCTTCCACAAGGACTACCCGCCCCGGAAGGGCTTCGTCAGGTCAGTTCTTAATTACTAGGAATTGAAAAAGAAAGCCCGTCAGATATGTGGAAGGAGCTAATAATCTTAACGCTTTTGTAGGCAGCAATCGATCAACTCACTAATTAAATAAAACAGCGAAATTGGTTCGTCCTTTATGATCCCTCGTATTTTGGACTTTAAACTCTTAACCTTTAGATATGTTCATATTACCATGTCAAGTCAATAGGTAACTAGCTGAAAACATTTAACTGCCGGTAGGCCCCCATCAAGATGGAGAGATGACCTCGTCAAAGTCGCGGCACTTCGCGGGAAACCGGTGGAAGCAAGTAGCACAGGATCGGTCTGAGTATGCCTCCCCCAAGACTCGCCGTCTTTCGGCTGAAATGATAATGATGATGAGGAAACATTTACCCTTAACGTTAAACATAGTACGGTCCAACTTCTTATGACGTTAAAACCCGTTAAATAGGAACTTTATCGCGGACGGAGATTATTTTAAATGAGTTAACACAATTGCCCCGTAAGCCATGCCTATTGAAAGCAACGACCAAACGTAATACAGCTGGAGCTATCGCAGCCCCGTTCCACTCGAGGCTTCGGCGGTCATTAGTTTATTTATTTGCGATAAGATAGCAAGTGCGTCAATCCGGAACGACCTCGCCCTCACTGAAAGAAGATTGCCGTTGGTATGATTATCTTCAACATTGCCCGTTTATACTGTTACTAGCTTTAGCCCGCGACTTCGATCGCATGGAATTCGGTTATCGCGTTGCGTGTTTCCGGGATAAAAAGTAGCCTATGTCCTTCCCCGGGACTCCAGCTATCTCTAGGTATCATCATCATCATCATCATCATCATTTCAGCCGAAAGACGTCCACTGCTGGACATAGGCCTCCCCCAAGGCTCGCCACTCCGACCGGTCCTGTGCTACTTGCTTCTACCGGTTTCCCGCGACCTTCACGAGGTCGTCGCTCCATCTTGTTGGAGGCCTACCGACAGCTCGTCTCCCGGTTCGCGGGCGCCACTCGAGAACTTTCCGGCCCCATCGGCCATCGGTCCTGCGAATCTCTAGGTATAGTTTTCTCCAAATCGGTCCAGCGAGCGGTGGAAGCGTGAAAAGGCAACAGACGGACAGAGTGACTTTCGCATTCTTAATACCAGCTTCTGCCCGCGACTTCGTCCGCGTGGAATTCGGTTATAGCGATCCCGCGAGAATTGAGCGTTAAACTATGACAAATTATATACGAAAACCTTCCTCTTGAATAACTCTTATCTATTAAAAAACCGCATCCAAATCCGTTGCGTAGTTTTAAACATCTAAGCATACATAGGGACAGACAGCGAAGCGACTTTGTCTTATACTATGTAGTGAAGCATGAACCGTGATTAATGGGTTCATCGGCAGGTGAGTTCATTCATTTTGACTGTGATATACTTACCTAAGTAATTAAATTCAAGGTTAAACAGGAAAATACTGGAAGGCCTGTTTCAGGGATCGGCGAAGGGAATGCGGGGGGGCGTTGGGCGGAGCGTAAAGTGGCATAAATGAAGACGCTGACAAGAGTTTAATGACCTTGAGCAATCGAGGCAGGTCTCAGCGGAGGATGTCTGTTTGCATTGAAGGGAGCGAAAAGCACGACCGCGGCATGAGGGCGATAGACGTAGAAAATCAGAAAAATGAATATTAAAATAAAACACATTGCATGGCAATATAAATAACTAAGCATTTTTTTTGGTATATGAGTATGACGAAATAGTGTATTTAATTATAGACATCTGCGTTAAAAAACAAACATATACGAGTAGAACCGTTTTTTTCATCGAAATGATTTCATGAAATCCGATTTATGAAACAGTAGGTAACTACAACAGCCGGTAACTACAATAGCGTGTAAGCTGTGGAACGATCTTCCTCCTGAAGTGTTTCCGTCGCGGTATGACATGGGGATCTTCAAGAAGCGAGTGAATAGAGCTCTTAACGGCCGGCAACGCATTGGGCAACTCCTCTGGTGTTGTACTTGTCCATGGGCGACGATGACTAAGTACCTCCCATCAAGTAGCTCGTCTGCTCGTTTGCCCCCCTATAGTATAAAAAAACAGCCCATTTACGGCCCACTGCTGGGCACAGGCCTCCTCTCGTCACAGAAGTTAAAGTTACGTTAAGTTAGGTATATAATGAATATTAACATATATATATTTTACTCGCTTTACAAGATCAAATACTTTTCGTTTAATACTGTTTAAAGAACGCTAATATAGGTCTTGTCAGCGCCTTGATATGTAGGGAATTCGCGCGAATATGTTTAATTTTGTCGCTTGCCGCGTCGACCATCGCCCCGCGCGACGCTTAGCCCTTCCGTGACAAAGGCCTTAAAGGTGGTATTCCAAGGCTAGCGATCGATCGCGACTGACACGCACGGCCGTAGCGGCCTTCTGTTGCTCCCATCGGACGCGCGCGACAGTCGCGGCCTCGGAAGCGGCTGCATACATTCCCATACAACGACTATATCGCTACGGCTGTGCGCGTAGGTCGCTCGATCGCCTTGTAATAAGTACTTGGAAAATTCAGAGCAATTTTATGCGAAACGTTCGGTTACGGGTTTCTAGCGAATCCGCTAAATATCATTAAAACAAGTCAAGCAAAAGAGATAAGGGCCTCTTGGATTGTTGAAAAGAGCATTGAAAAGGAAATGAGGTCGCGGCGAAAATTTGAATGCCACTGTAAGTGGTGCCCAAAGCGTTTTGGAATTATTTAGCAGACGACGTCTTTTGACTGAAATGATGAGCGTGCCAGTGTCAGGTCAAGTGGTAGGTAAGTGATCTTCGTAAACGTTACCCGAGTATCGAGCTATAGGGTACCTATTGTCGTTTGAGTGAGCTACACCTTTCATACAATCTCTCTCGCCCGATTCGCACTGGCACAAGTCGCGTAAAATGCAAAATTCTATTTAAATTGTCCACTGAGCTTTTCTATTTCATCCTTCCTTATATATCGTGAGAAAATCTGCACACCTCTGCGAAGTGACTCAAAATATTTGTGCGAAGTCCCAATCCGCCTATAGTCTCTCCCAGACCCTCTCGTGACGAGAGAAGCCATGCCCTGCTGTGGGACGTGAAATGACGTAGTCATTCGCTATGAAATGATTTATGGAAATTCCAACTATAAGGGTACCTAGTAGGGGTTTAAAGTATCCTTTAACCGAATTTCACGCGGAAGAAGTCGCGGGGAGAGACTCGCGTACATGATATTCACATACCTATTTACTACTCTCACCACGAGAGGGTTTGGGCTATAGTCCCCACGCAGGTTCAGTGCGGATTGGGGACTTAACATACATTCCTTGAATTACTTCGCAGATGCGTGCAGGTTTCCTCACGATGTTTTCCTTCATTGAAAAGCTCAGTGGCAATTTCGTATTGAATTTCGCACATAAGTAGGTAACACAGAGGTACGAGCATCATTCGAATCCCTTACCCTCAGCATGGATGGCGAAGATCGAACCACTAGGCCACCACGCGGCTATCCTTGCCCTTTAGTGAATAATCATTGATCTTATAAGTAAGGATTCACAATCAGCCGGAGCAAAATGGCCCCGTCAAAACCGTTTGGTCTTCGTTATAAAGAGGCGTTATTAGCATATTGGAACGTATTTTCTATTTCGTATTTTCTGTCAGTTTGCTCCATATATTTTGACATATTCTGTTAGGCACTGTTCGTCCATATGTTATTAGTTATTATAGGTTATTGTGAATAATATACTTAGGTGGTAATACCGACTTGGCAGGGCGCTGTCGCTGCTGACGGGGTTCGCGGTGCGCGTGCGCAGCGGCGGCGGCAGCTGGCTCGGCTACGTGTCGCGCTCCGACCCGCGCGGCGCGCTGCCCGCCTGGCTCGTCAACAGGTCAGCACTGTCACACCACACCCCCGACACGCCATACAAATGGAACCGAAACCGCGCACTATCTACTCGTATTGTAGTTATGTAAGCACTTAAGTGCTTAGTCACAATTAGCGCGTAACAATAGGGATGACGACAGAGTGAAGAAATTAGTCCGTCAGTCAGGTAATAAAAAAATATTAGATACGTATTTTTTGTTTTATCAAATAAACAAAGAATGACTAAGTTAAACCGCATTAAAGTTGGAGAGTGGGGACTAACTACGTCACCGTTAAGTATAAATCGTACCTAACCGTGACGTCAAGCGACATTTCAACTCAATATATCTCAGTATAAGTTTGATTACGTGCAAAAAGAAAAAATACGTGTCCAATACTTTTCAATAATCTTCCTGATAGACTAAGGAACGCGCTAGCTACGACCAGATGAATAAGTGCACGTTCCCGGCGCACGTTCGCTGCGGGCGGTAGGTATGAGCACAGTAAATAAATAAATCAGTATGGAAACTAGGCTTATTCTTTGAAATAAATACCTACGCTCCAATAGAGCGTTAGGGTTGTCGATTTAATTTTTGTGAAATTGATTTTTTTTGTTTAGTTAGCGCTATAATCTCAGCTAGTAAGGCCTTTTTAAAGTAACTAGCTACACTTAATTGGAGTATTAGGGTTGGCACCCTCAATTTCTATAAAAAAACGAACGTTTATTTGGGTTCTATGATAATTAAATAATCGATTTGAGTAATGTTCTTATTAATTTGTTTTTGTACAGTCAAGGGCATTAATATGTATACACCTTTGGACCTTAACACAACGGAACAGGATGTAAAAGTGTACACATATTAGCATTTGGCTAAACATAGCACTGTATCAAATACATTATTTTTTCGACCACTGTATACAATTACACCTATGTTTAACAAATAAAACATAGTTTAAATAAATAAAATAGGGTATTAAAAAAAAAACATCAACAGTTAAAGATTTTTATTCGTTGGTATAGAAAGAAACGAAAAGAAATAGTAAAAAACGAAAGCCCCGGACTTGAAGAAGCCGAGTTCAAGCAGCCATACGCTGCGCAATACGCTCTTGGCATGTTATATCGCGGACAGTGTGGGCGCACGTAACAGACGCAAAGCTCGGCCACTCGTCTCAATTCGGCACTCGTGACTGACGGATATATATTCTGTGGTATGAGGTAACCTGGCGTTGGTGTCGCTACTAACGTAAGCGTAGTAACCTATTAGCCATTCAGGTGCTCGCGTGCGCAAAAATGGCGCTATGACTTTTGAACATAGAACATATAATTGGCAACCGTAGTTGCCAAAAGCAAGCAAAAAATGGCGCTATGACTTTTGAACATAGAACATAGAATTGGCAACCGTAGTTGCAAAAAGCAAGCAAAAATGGCGCTATGACTTTTGAACATAGAACATATAATTGGCAACCGTAGTTGCCAAAAGCAAGCAAAAATGGCGCTATGACTTTTGAGCATAGAACATATAATTGGCAACCGTAGTTACCAAAAGCAAGCAAAAATGGCGCTATGACTTTTGAACATAGAACATATAATTGGCAACCGTAGTTGCCAAAAGCAAGCAAAAATGGCGCTATGACTTTTGAACATAGAACATATAATTGGCAACCGTTGTTGCCAAAAGCAAGCAAAAATGGCGCTATGACTTTGAACATAGAACATAGCATTGGCAACCGTAGTTGCCAAAAGCAAGTGAGTGGTTAAATACACTGTGGTGCTGTAGAGTATATCATGCAAACACTGTCTGCTCATCCTTAATTGTCTTATTTGGTAAACAAAATTCTAACCACAAAATGCGTAGGTATATTTGTTTGGACTATTTTTTAAGTGTAAGTAAAAGGGTGAAAGTACTCGCACAGAGGGTAGGCAACGCATTCGAGATCTTATGATTTCTACTTAATCATAATTTTTCACTTACCACAGGTGACCTGTGTGCTCGTTCGTCTATCAGTTTTTTTTTCTCTAGCCTGTTTGAATGTCCCACTGCTGGGCAAAGGCCTCTCCCATGTTTTTCCAATTCCCTCTATCTTCGGCTATTGTTGGCCAGTCACTGGAGAACATGTCCAGGGCGTCCCGCCATCTCCGTCTGGGCCTTCCCCGCCGCCGGTGGCCGTCATGTAGCACCCATCGAGTAGCAATAGAAGCCCATCTCTCTGGGTGCATTCGGATGACATGGCCAGCCCAGTCCCACTTAAGCCTGGCAGTTTTGTGTCCCACGTCGGCTATTTTTGTTTGGGAGCGTAGCGTAGTGTTCCGCACACGATCCGTTCTTTTAACACCCAGTATGCTGCGCTCCATAGCCCTTTGGCAAACCTTCAACTTGGACTTTTGAATCTCCGTAAGTGACCACGTTTGGGCACCGTAGGTTAGGATGGCTAAAAAGCTGTGGTGGCCTAGTGGTTCGACCTACCGCCTCTCATGCCGAGGGTCGGGGGTTCGATTCCGGCTCGCACCTCTAAGTTTACTTACGTGCGAAATTCAATTTGAATTTACCATGAGCTTTTCGGTGAAGGAAAACATCGTGAGGAAACCTGCACGCATCTGCGAAGTAATTCAAAGATGTGTGTGAAGTCCCCAATCCGCGCTGGGCCCACGTGGGGACTATAGCCCAAAACCCTCTCATGATGAGGGGAGGCCTGTGCCCAGCAGTGGGATGCAAATAGGCTGTAGTAGTAGGTTAGGATGGGCAGTATACACATGTCGACGAGTTTTCGCTTGAGTGTCAGCGGAAGGTTACCCTTCATAAGTTCTTTCATGGACCAGTAGCTCTTCCAGGCGTTATTGATCCGTCTTTCGACCTCTTTATCTTGCCTATTCCTGAAAGATACTATCTGGCCCAAGTAAGTGTAAATAAATAAATAATAAATAAAATAAAAGAAGTCCCAGAGCAAACATATCACTTAAGAGGTGCCAATATGTTGAATCAGGATGATTTGATACAGTAATAAAACTATTCCTTTTTTCATGTGGGTTAAAAAAGTGTGCAAACTAGTTTCTCTACTTAATAAGAATAGGCACTCAGTTGGAACCACTTTTCCTTAACGGCGGCGTACGTAGGTAATCCGTATCGATTAGATTTTCGAATCAATTCGCAAGTAAGTATAATGTCCTTAAGAAGACGTGGTGGCCTAGTGGTTCGACCTACCGCCTCTCATGCAGAGGGTCGAGGGTTCGATTCCGGCTCGCACTTCTAAGTTTACCTATGTGCGAAATTCAATTTGGATTTACCACTGAGTTTTTTGGTGAAGGAAAACGTCGTGAGGAAACCTGCACGCATCTGCGAAGTAATTCAAAGACGTGTGTGAAGTCCCCAATCCACACTGGGCCCACGTGGGGACTATAGCCCAAACCCTCTCGTGATGAGCGGAGGCCTGTGTCCACGGGTCAAACCAGTTTTTCAATGCTTCTACGAGTAAACATACAAATTCTAAGTCTACTACGTGGGACGAAGTCGCGGGCAAACGGCTAGTAGATTATAAACAACGGTACCATAACTAAGCAAGTATCATACCATAATTCTACCATACTAACTACCATCACAGCTACCATATAAAAATTTAAATGTAAGATACCAATACGCATTCTGTGTATTAAATATTACTCGTAAAGACACATTGAAATTCAAATGAATTTGTGTTATTCCTTTTCTGTTTTTTGTTGTTATTTTTTACGTTATGATTATTAACGGATCCGTGCTTGACAGCTATTTAAGCCTGAGTCACACCGAATGCGTCTGCCATGCCAGCAGTATACATTAGTTCTCGTAAGACTGTAACTGGGGGCTCTATCAGAACGAAACATTTCAATTCAATTCAATCATTTATTCAGCAAATTGGCCACATAGCGGCACTTTTACACGTCAGAAAAATAATTTACGAGTTAGGTAGAAACGTTAGGTACATAGGGATATGAAGCGTCTATATCCCTATCCCTACCGACTAAACATCACAGTGTTGTAACCAAACTTTAAATTTTAATTTGAGCGCTGTCGGCAATACCTACTAGCCATAGGCTAGGTTTCTTTATGAAATACTAGCAGATACCTGCGAACTTCGTCCCGCGCAGACTTAAAATTTGCGTACCCGATGATACTATACATATAGTTTTAGTTATAGAAGTATTGAAAATTGGTTTGACCCGTGGAAAACCCGTTCCCGTGGAAATATCGGGATAAAAAGTATCATATGTTATTGCCCGGGTCTCAAACTATCTCCATACCAATTTTCATCCAAATCCGTCCACATTGCGACGTGAAGGAAGGACAAACAAACAAACGCATTTTCACATTTATTAAGTATGGAAGTATGGATTTTTAAATTAGAAATGATGTTGATAGATGTTTTTGTACTATCCTATTTTTGATAGTTGTATTAAAGTCCTCGAATCTAAAGCTCGGGGGTAACCGTGCCGTTTCGACGTTCCCCTATAGGATAGGCATCGATAGGATCCCAATGAAATCTCTTTTGGGTCCAGAATCAGGCCCTTAGCTGGATTGGCTAACTTAGTCCGTTGGTGCAGGGTGACGGCCCAGCTGGCGCCGCGGCTGGTGCAGCAGCTGCGGTCGGCGGCGCGCCGCTACCCCGGCTGGAAGGCGCTCACGGACCACCCGCGCCACAAGCCCTGGCGCCACCCCGACCAGGTGCCCGCCTACAGGATCCCGCTCGACGACGTAACTACATTTTAGTTTACAGTGCTCAAGTCACACGATAATCAGTACTCGTAGAACCTATGGTCCTTTATTTGAGGCCACGAACTGAAAGACGAGCTGTCGGCACGCCTTCTAAAAGATAGAGCAAACGATCCAGTAAACGTCGACAGATGGCTGAAATAAATGATGATGATGAATCAAGCATTTGCTAACTTAGTAGTAGGGCCTGGAGCTAGGTCCATCCGGGTGGGCACTGGGCACCACCGTCTCTTCCCGCTAACCTGAAGCCAAATAGCAGTGCTTGCACTGTTGTTATCCGGTAGGGGGTTAAAGCAGCCGGTGAAATTTCTGGCACAGAGGCATTCCATCTTAGGCCTCAGGGTAGGCAACGCATTCGAGATCTTATGGTTTCTTGATGGGGGATCATAGGATTTCGGTGTCCATGGGCCGCAGTGACCACTGATTACCAGTGATTACCAGTGATTTAAAAAAAGCAAGTCCTCTTGCTGGTAGTTTAACGTCTCTACTGTATTCGCGTGTCTACCCTGTAAGATAGTTCTTTACTTGACCTTGTCCACGGGAGTACTCGCAAAGACTTTAATAGATATATGATTTAATATTCCAGTGCGTCGACCCTGATGCGCCTCCGCCGCCCCAGGAGCCCAAGCCGGAGACCTCGAAGGCCAAACTGGAGGTGCCGCAGACGCGGATAGAGAGCCAAAGCGTGGAAGACCTAGGAGACATATCATCAGAGTTCAGCGTGGAAGTGGAGGAGGAGCCGGCAGACCTGACCCTCGACCCCACCAAGAAACGCGGGAAGTTCTACAAGTTAGTCAAGTCCATGAAGAACAGACGGAAAAGTGTTCAGGTGGCAAAGAGTGCCGATAATCTACACGAAGGTAAACCCGAAGATAAAGAGAAGAAAAAGGGCTTCAAGTTTCATCGTAGGTTTAGCATTAGTAAGGGAAGGGAGGATTGAGCTTAATCGAGTTGTGAATTCTGGTTCTGGTAGGTTTTAATATGGAACTCCGAAAGCCGGCATTGCGTGGAATGCATGGCAGTTTAAACATTATTTTTTTAGCAATCAAACTTTTTTTTTATTGAGAAGCTAGTGACCATAATGGAATCGCATTAGTAGTCATGTAGAAACCAGGGGCTATATTCGAAGTCTTAAATAGGGATCTCTCTGTTCCCTATAGAATCGCTCACGCGTCAAGTTGAACTTTAAATCTAGCTGCTTAAAGTTCATGCGACGCGCGATATAGCCCCAGAGTCAGTTTATTTTGAATAGAAATGACTAGGTTTTACTTAAATTGCGGGTCATGCAAGGCAATGGGGGCTATCGCGTGTGAATTTGCTACTAGAGGCGCTAGTGTCGCGTGAGGTCCAATAACATTCACTTTTCACTGGTTTTGGCGGGCTTCGTGATATAAATTATAGTTTCTTTAATTTACCCAATGAAAAGTGATCTCCTTCGTGAAATTATTGTAAATATGGATTATTTGGCGATCAATGTGAACACTTTGAAAGCGGATTTTCTTTTCCGAACAAAACGGAACTGCGGCATAGCTACTCGATATGATGAGAGTTATATATATTTTATAAACTTAATGAGATTCAAGATTTAAAACTTTGTTTCGGCGCCGATCTTATAAAGTAGCCTTTGACAGCTATACCCCTGGACCTTAGTCAACAGTGGCGCCAACTGGTGAGCAAAGAAACGATAGTCCCCATTGACTTGACGCCAACCAGTCCAAATAGATTACGGGTGAATTGCGATTCTTTTTTTTTTAATTTCATTACACTTAGCTTGACGTTCTACGTGGTTTAGTTTTATATTTTGCGCACAAATTAGTTTCAATTTCGATAATGACTGGTCGGCATGGTTTGCTTCAAAGTTCTATTTATCTGGGGCTATATTCGAAGTCTTAAACAGGGATCTCCCTGTTCCCTATAGGATCGCTCACGCGCCAAGATGAACTTTAAATCTTGCTGCTTAAAGTTCAGTGACGCGTGAGCGATCCTATAGGGAATAGGGAGATCCCCATTCAAGACTTCGAATATAGCGCCTGTTCGGGTTCAGGCTGCTGTAGGTCTATTTATTTATTTCATTATTATTATATAGATAACTGATAACTGTGTTAAAATAGCTAGTCTCGTTAAATAAGTACTTAATCGTATCAGTTTAGTAAGACTATTTAGAGTAAGTAATTAATATCTTCGCTAGTTTTTTCTTAGTCTAGCCTTCTTAGTATCTTGGGATGAACGTAAATGATAAGTATGAGGGTCACGTCGAATGGTCGAAATTTCAAATGTTAAATTTCTTCTCTACGCATATAAGAAATGTTTTAATAATAATAAATAGTTGAAAGAAATTGGACGGTCTTCCTATAGCGGTTTAGATTTATGTAGATTGTTTTCAAGGCGGTCATGGGTGTAGAGATAATCTACTATAGGAAATCCTGCCCCTCCACAATTTAAAACGCTTCAATGTATTTAAAAAGCATTTAAAAAGCACCACCAACAGTCTCAACGCATGAGTGCGTGCTGAGACAGCCGTCAAACATGCGTTGAGAGTGTTGGTGGTGCTTTTTAAATTCGGTGGCATCGATGACATTCACATCATAGAGTTGACAGATGGAATAGTTTCATAATTTCGTCGAGCCTAAAACTGCTCATTGCTTGCCTGCTAAACATGAGGTCCACGGTTCAAATCCCGTCAAATGTTGAAGGCGCTTTTTCCGGAGAGGGCGTTTCCATCTCAATCACGCACCCCAATCCCGTAACACTACTACTACTACTACTACTACTACATCCTATTTGCGTGCCACTGCTGGGCACAGGCCTCCTCTCATCACGAGAGGGTTTGGGCTATATTCCCCACACGGGCCCAGTGCGGATTGGAGACTTCACACACATCTTTGATTACTTCGCAGATGCTTGCATGCTTCCTCACGATGTTTTCCTTCACAGAAAAGCTCAGTGGTAAATTCAAATTGAATTTCGCATATAAGTAAACTTAAGAGGTGCGAGCCGGAATCGAACCCCCGACCCTCGGCATGAGAAGCGGTAGGTCGAACCACTAGGCCACCACGGCTTCCCGTAATAATACTGTCCAAATACATTAAAGCGTTTAGAATTGTGGAGGGGCGGCTTCCTATAGTAGATTATCGACTCTACACCCATGACCGTCTTGAAGACAATCTACATCCAGCAGCTTTTCTAGGGGGAAGGGGAAGTTTTCGGGGCATTTTATATAAGGAGAACTGGATCCAGAGGGGGCAGCTGTTAGGTAAATGAATATTTGGGGGTACGTAAATAAGAAACTTTCAAAATGTGTTGCAAAATAGGTACCTACGTTATCGTTTGACATATCAAATGAAAAGCCTCAATACATGTCATAATATGAGTGGATGTTGTTTGTATTTTTATGATTATCATATAAAAACACTCACAAACGTTTTTTTCTTACAAAAAGGTTTATTTTGCACGAAATTCGCCGGTTTCGTGCAAAAAACTGGTCGAGCGCGTGTAAAAACGTAAACGTGTAATTGTGTGTGAACAAAAGATTTTTTCCAGTGAACTCGAGAGAATTCTATGATACATAAAAAGATAGCAATAATACGGTTTTTATCTGTGATAGTCTGGTCTTTTGTCGTAAATCCAGGTTCAAGGGCGAATGAAATGGTTTTAGAGGCGGGCGGCGTGGACGGTACGTGACAAAGATGTAGGTACAAAAGATCAAGTATATAGGTAGCACTTTCTTATAATAACGGAGAATCTGACATAGGTACTATGATTGATCCGAAAATATAGCATTTTTTTATGTATTGCAAATGGGTTTGCGTTCGACCCTGATGGAAAGCGGTGATAGGGTCTAAAGTGGAACACGCTTACCCAGAAGATGCTCTAAATCTTTGATATTTTTTATATGTATTTGAATTTTTAACCTCACTTTTTGAAGTCAGGCAAAACGATCAGATCCTGAAGTTTCGTGAGAGACAACAGGCAAAATTTCTCATTTTTAAGAATTTGAAATTGTATTACATCCCAACGTATTACTACCGCATCATCGTTAATTAAGAGCACGCTCATTACTGAAAAATGTTTTTTCATGTCGCATACTTAACTTATCATACTGTAACTTTTAATACCTATTAAGATTATTAAGAGTATAACTTCTTTACTACTTTATTTAATATACCTACTTACTTAGGTACTCTTTGTACAGTTGAGTTTGCCGATATCATAGAGAAATGATACAAGAAGAGTGGCGCAGGGCCCATACTGTAGTGCGTGCTCTGAAACCCGTGTTAACACTAGATCGATATCTAGCGTCCAGTGGCTGAACCCCAATTACCCGAATTAGCTACCGCTACTTGAAGCTAGATGGCGAGCCGAACGCAAAGCATATTTTACTGCTTAACAGTTTAGAACTTACAACCCGTCTCTGTGTAATAATAAGAGGATTTCAAAAAAGAGTTCTAGTTATAGTATTAGTTGTACATTGTTTAGAAATACAATTTTCGTTTGGCTCGCCACTGCTAAACGGTCGGGTAATCGGGGTTCAGCCACGGGACGCTAGATGTCGATCTAGTGTTAACCCGGGTTTCGGAGCACGCACTACAGTACGGGCTCTGCCACTCTTCTTGTATCATTTCTCTATGCCGATATACCTACACACTTTTGCGCTTCATTCCGATGAAATAAGGTACCTACAAAAGTGTACATATATAATAAACCTACGTCATAATAATGACACGAGTGATTAAATTCTCTTCTAAATATGTAGGAACTGTTATACTACGATATTCATTCTATACGATAGTATATCATTTAAAGGTACAAAACTTGTATTGTTAATGTTATACCTACTTACTTCAGAGCTCAATTTTATGTAGGTACTTAGTTGATATAATATCAGTGATTTACATAATTAATGGTATAAATACACGGCACGAGAATTTCATTTTATATAAGTACTTTTTCGCTGTTCTTGATTGTTACCAAAAAGGGAAGAATGAAGGAGAAAAATGGAAAATCTCATAAAAAGAAAGCTTGCTTACGGCATTCACTGCCACCAACGCATATATGCGTTTTGTTGACTTTCCCGCAGTGCCTTGAACGCACATGTGCGTTGCAATGTTCAATGAAACATGACAGATGTGGCACCTGGCGAAAGTTCGTAAAAAGAAGTGGCAGTGAATGCGTTACTGCCTGCGCCATAGGTATAATGTTGCATATCACACATGTAGATATTATATCATGCATGATGTATTATTGTCAGAGATCGGACAAATTTGCGTCATTGCTCGCAATAATGTGGACATGACTCCAAAATTAATCAAATATGTAATCATTTAATTAATTTCTTACTTGATTTAAATTTTAATTCCTAGTCAATAAATACAAAAGTTTGTTAAAGTATAGATTTATTAAAGAAAATAATCAGTATTTTTTCCAAATTTTCTGCAGTCAGTCTATTTCTTTTTACATCAAAAATATAAATCAGGTCCAAATAGGCACTTGCCAAGCTTTAATTAATTGATTAACATTTTGATTAATTTTGGAGTCATGTCCACATTATTGTGAGCAATGACGAAAATTTGTCCTATATCTGATTATTGTAAAGGTCTGGTCCGAGTTTGAACATTCTGTGACGAATTCAGGGGCTATATTGGAAGTCTTAAATTGGGATCTTGCAGCCATTATATTGTTTACTTTTTGTAGTAAGTAGGTAATAAGCAGATCACGCGTTGTTTATAAGCCAAATGTTTATCGTGTTACACTGTTCCATTTGTTGAGCCAATTAGATAATCTATGAAAATATATAATGGATAAACAACATGGCGTTTTATTACACTCATGATCCTTTATATTTTACTGCTCCCATCAAAAACAGACATGTAAAATAAGATCATTGCGAGCGCAGCCCAAAATTTCGACTCGCAAGGGATAGGGTCAAGAAAACGTTGGGACGATAAAAAAAATGTACTTATGGGATTCAGGTATCGGTCACACAATCAATCTCATACTGGGCCATAGGTACATTTTTTTACCAACTCAAAAAAACCTTGAAAAACGTGCTTGGAATCAATAGCTAATTCTGTGGGAAAATATCGTCACATCGTTTTGCATGATCCCGTCTATGCAATACGGAGCTGACCGCCAACCTTCACCCAGTCGGAAGCGCACATGAAGAAGAAGAAATAAGATCGGTCGTTCCTGATTGGATTCGGTCAAGTCTGGGGCTATATTCGAAGTCTTAAAATAGGGATCACTCTGTTCCCCATAGGGTCGCTCACGCGTCGCGTGAACTTTAAGCAGCTAGATTTAAAGTTCAACTTGACGCGTGAACGATCCTATAGGGAACAGGGAGATCCTTATTTATTTATCTATCACTAATAAGCACCAAACGACATTAACGCATTCACTGCCACTTCTGTTTTACGAACTTTCGCCAGGTGCCACTTCTGTCATTAAGGGAACATTGCAACGCACATGTGCGTTCAAGGCAGTGCGGGAAAGTCAGCAAAACGCATATATGCGTCGGTGGCAGTGAATGCGTTAATCTTTGGGATTGGCTTTCTCGCTGAATAGGTTCTTTATTTGTGGTAGAGCCTTGCAAAAATATAAAATTATTGCTCGAATCGGGCCGGCTCGTCCAGGGAAGTACCACACTCTCACAGAATATCGGCGTGAAGTAATAGTTCGCTATTGTTTTTCTTACGGAGAGTGAGCGGACCGGGGCCTGTCCTCTTCCCTATCCTTCTATCTATCCCATCTTGCCTAATCCCATAATATGTTCCCTATCCTCCCTTATCCCATACGCCCTATCCTCCTCCCCTTTCGAGATCGGCAACGCATTAGTGAAGCCTCCGGTGTTAAAGATGTCTTTAGCGGCGGTGAACATTTACCACCAGGTGGGCCGTCTGCCTGTTTGTCAATCTTTTTACATAAAAAAAGGTACCAGTATAAATGAAAAGGGAAATATGACTAGGTATTCGATTCGCTTCGGCTATAAAATCCATGTGTTCTTGAATAGATCCCTGGAGTTAGATATTTTTTTCTTATCCTTCTTATCTTATCTTATTAATTCTCTTAATAACCTCAAAACCCACTTGCACCACTTAGTATAGAGATCTTCTACTATCTAAGCCCCGCCTCTCCAAAATTCAAAACGCTTCAATGGATTTAAAAAGCACCACCAACACTTTCAACACAGGTGTGCGTGCTGAGACAGCCACCAACTATGCGTTGAGAGTGTTGGTGGTGCTTTTTAAATAATATAAAAAAAAAGCGTTTTGAAATGTGAAGGCGCGAGACTTCAGATAGTAGAAGATCTCTACCTCCGGTTCAAGTACCTATACCCTAAATCGAGTCAAGATGAATAAATTAAACCTAAGTTACGAGGTTAACCCGTATATTTTATCCATTCTAATCGCATCTGCGCTGTCGTCCAAGCGTAAAATTAGGTTCGAACCAATGTACTTACGTATTTAAGGCACTGTTGAAGTCCGCAGCCTTCCCAGTACCTTCTGCGCGGTCGCGGCGTCCTGCCAGACGAATGGCCCTTTATGTTTAACCATCTCGAGAATTCGAAACACAAGGGCATATGCATAAGAAATACTTAAGTATATAAACATAGTGATTTAAATTTGAATTAGTATACCTAATCCTAGAAGTAATAAAACGGTGGTGTGAGTGGTTGATTTTGGTGTAATTAAATGAGGAAGCTATTGGGGAAGAATTCAACGCAGTTTTGGAACGTGAGGTCAAGTAAGTAACTTACCAGAAAGCGGACAGCCGTTTTCTAATTACCCTGCTCCGAAACTGAAAAGTTTCGATCTTTGTCGACAGGTTTGGCTCAGTTGGTGCCCTGCCCACTGTTCCGACGGTGGCGGGTTCGATTCCCGCTAGGGGCAAACTTTGTGTGATGAGCACGTTTAGTATATAAGTTAACGGCTGCCTCAAAACGCACATATGAGTTGAGAGTGTTGGTGGTGCTTTTTAAATACTTTCACAACACAATACATATGAAGCGTTTTGAATTTTAGAGGGACGGGACTTCCTATAGTAGGTTATCTCTACCTACTTACATAAACTCACACGAACAAGGTGATCATAAATATCTGAACAACATAACACTTTTGTATTTTGCTAAACTATGAGACAATAAATAAATATGAGTATCATGATCTTACTGTCAAGACGTTAAGAGTCTGTTCACATATTTATGATCACCTCGCCTTCTACGATATACTTATCCGATGGCAACTGTACCTACGTTACTTGTATGTAGTAGGTACCTATGTAAGTTATGAGTTCGTTTCATAAGAACTACTGACCCGATTTTGCTATTCTATATCAAAATTGATTCTTTTCTAATTATTATTGTTTTCATTAGTGTGTGTGCTCTGATTAACATTTTGGTTGAACATGATTTTCTGTCAGCACTTATGTACATACTTAAGTTTTTCAGTATACATACTGAAACGAACTGATTCGTTCCTCATGGGACAGCTCGAACTCGTAGAAAAACATAAATGTTTTATCAATAATCTGGCTGCCAGTTGCCTTGTTTTTCTTTTCTTTTTTTAACCATTTCATTAAAAATGTAATACATAGTGGCCTCGCCAAGACGAGCAAAGCAAAGCGAGGCGTTAGGGCACTACTATCTTTTCTCGAAGCGTTTCGTCGTTTTTTTTAAACCCTCATAACTTGGGTTTGGATTATGCCAGATAAACAAAATTCTCAGGATTTGATGTCGATAGCAGACTTATTAAATGTACGAAATTTCAATAGCACAGCTTTATAATTTGGATTTTACTGATCCCCCTCCCCCAATACCTAAAATAGGTAAAGAGTTTGTGAAGTTAGGATTTGCAGAGTTAGGGCGTGTAGAATTAGAAGCTTGGCTATACATATGATCTGATAACTTTTTTACATTGCGGGCCATATCCATATTATGGTCTCTCGTCTTGGCATAATTTTACATGAAAAGGTTTTTGGTGGGATAAGCATTTCTGTCACTTTATTCTTAGTAAACGTGTACAGGTGTACGTGTAAATTTATAGTGTTAATGTTCATACTTAAATGATGTTTTATTCGTGCAAGTAAAATAAATGAGATTGATTATTAAAGTTAGTAGTAACAATGTTAGGTATAGAGTTAACACGTCTTTATGTAAGTTTAATAGTACATTATTGCAGAGGCCGCCAAGTAGCACATTGCCGGACGAGTCAGTTAGAAGGCTGAGCGAAGCGAAGCCTGCTATTAGTACGAGTCCGGCAATCGCAATTGCGGCCGAGGTATATATAATGCTTTTCTCAAACAGCGAGGAAATACGTAAGGTCAGTCGGGGCAAGTGCGCCAGGATGGGGTCATCATCATCATCATCATCATTTCAGCCGAAAGACGTCCACTGCTGGACATAGGCCTCCCCCAAGGCTCGCCACTCCGACCGGTCCTGTGCTACTTGCTTCCACCGGTTTCCCGCGACCTTCACGAGGTCGTCGCTCCATCTTGTTGGAGGCCTACCGACAGCTCGTCTGCCGGTTCGCGGGCGCCACTCGAGAACTGCAGGATGGGGTAAGTGCGCCTAACATAAATATATCGAAACCTATAAATATTACTCAACTAGTAGTTGGCTGTTTACAAGGCATAGGGGCGAAATAAATTTAGGCGCACTTACCCCACATCAGTATTTACTACTTCCATGATCGTGGATGATTTGGGCATGGAAGTTGTACTTATTACCTCCATGGATTTGTCAGTTTCTAGAGGTGTCTCAAATAGCAAGCGAATTAAAAAAAACACACACGACAATAATGTTTTTGCTGGCCAAGGCCGGCAATGGACAGCCTCGCGTCTTCTTTTTTTGAAAGTAACACGAACATTTCCGAGCATGTTTGAGAAAAGTTACTTACCACCCTTTTATTTATTTATTTTAGCAGAAAATATTGTTTTATGTAGGTTAATACTACACTAATACATTAATACACTTTCGGTTTTTCTACTCTATTCATTATATCATTTCGGTAGGCTCTTACATAAAGCATTGTGAAATATTAGCTGAAATTATATTTGGCATCATATGAAATGAATGAAGTGTATTCGTTCTTTAATTTCCGAAGAAGGTTTTAAGAAGAGGAGAAATGGAAAAATGGCGAGGAAAATATTAGCAACGACACTATTATTTTCCTTTTACAAACTGTTAATCTGTTTCCTATTGTAGGATATCATAATATTACTTACCTTTTAAATTACACTTTCATTTATTACTCATCATTAACATGCTCCTGCGATTAAAAACATAACATTACTTCGGATCCCTTGTACACAAACACGTTTTTATAACACCATAATCTCACGTACATCCAAGCTTCTTCTTTGTCACGCGTTTACTTATACGACACTCAAATTACGTCGTGGCAATGTATTTTTCGCGACCTGTTATTATTTTTCCTTCATGAATTACATGAACACTTCAGTTTTGCCTTTATAATTTCGGTGAAATTGTGGTTTTTGATAATATTGACGTAGTTGACAATGTTGTGGATACCCGTTGCTATGGTCACAACATATCAATCCTTTTGTAAAATGTTAGGTTTCTCGCTGGTGGGCGATAAATTTGATGTTTTATTTCTATTTTTATTCCAATTCTCTAAAAATTCCATCCAAGGTTTCCTTATCGATATAACCGCAAGGATGGTCAGTTCTTCTTCAGCTCTCAAACGGAGCAGTCGGAATTTTTAAGACCTTTGTCCTGGGGGTCGACCAGCCCCCAGGACCCTGCAAAAAAGGCCCAAGGCCTCTGGCAACCTTTTGGCCGTGCTAAGTTAATAATTTACTTCATCTTCTGAGTTGGTGTGCGGACGACTCTAAAATCTATCCGCACAAAGTCCTTCAAGTTGGTGTGCGGACAACTTTAAATATCCGTACAAAGACTCACCTTCTACGTTGTGATAGCCATTGGCTCCATCTCCTCTGACGTTTTACCCGCTGCACTATCACCCGTGCCGCTCTATACGTGTACCTAGCCCGTGGCATCACTCAGCCATCCAGAGACGGTCCACTGCGTCGTCAACACTACGCTGATCCACCCTGCAGCACTACTACCCCGTGCCAGCCACCAGCTGAACCTCGAAGCGTCGCTCTGACCCTGCACACCTCCACCGTTCAGTAAAGACCTGTGCCGCTGTTCCTGATTACGTCATCATCCTGTGCCGCCCTTCCGCTACGCCGTGCTACTGAATCATTCTCCACCTCGAGCTCCTTCAACCTTCACATCATCCTTCACTCGTCCCACACCCTGACTCAACTTTACTTACCTCCACACCGCTCTTCATAACTCCACTTCTCACCACTTCGTCCATATTCCATTACCCCTTTTTTTAATAATTGTAAATAGGTTTTCTTTCCCTTATTGTAAATATATTTATTGTATATACCTACTCTTTCCTTCCTCTTCTCACCTTCATCCCTTAATTGTCGCTTCACGACATTATATAAACTTGTAGTTTAGCATCGCTTTGATCTTACATACAAAAAATGTATGAGTAAAAGTTGTTCTTTTTTAATTGTAGGGCTCTTATACTATAAGTTAAGTGATGTAGTGATATTTTGTTATTGTATAACTAATTAGGTTAAGTAGTTATAAAAATGGGCGCAGCTGAAAACCAGCGCTGTGGCTCCGGGCCACAGTATTATGCAGAGCTGTTAGCCCTTTCGGCTAATAAACTTTTAATTTTTAGTTCCTTTTTTTAAAAATGAGGTTATAAATTATTTTAATTTCTGCTGTTTCTTTTAAGTGGATGTGTATTTATTTTTGGTTTTGTGTATTCTGTTTTGTTCAAAATAGTCGAATAAAGATATTTCATTTCATTTCAAGTTTTGAACATCCTAGATGCCTCCGAACGCTACTGACAAGCTGCTGCATCAGGAGAAGCCAGCGCGAGTCCAGCCGCGCGACGTCGAGGCCTCTCGGGAGTCCATCAAAAACTCGGACCCAGGATGCTCTTTCGAAGACTTGGAGTATGGAATAGGTACGACACGATACAACTTAGAAGGCGCGCGTCGAAGCAGTTAAACTGTTGGCGCAGAGTCTGTTAATATCGCTTCATCCACGCGCTTTCTAAGTTGTGTAAACCTCTAGTAATGTTATGTTACCTTAGTATGTTACAGTCAGGGACTAGGAATATAGTACTCTCTAACGAGAGAAGAAGTCCAACTGACGTTACAAGCTAAGGCGACACGTTGCACTACAGCGCCACACTCGTAACCCATATGAACTAAAACTTGCATCAAAGAATCTGCTGAAAAACTAACGTTTTTACCCGACTGCGCACCGCAAAGGAGGGTTATGTGTTTACCTGTCTATGTATGTATGTATGTATGTATGTATGTTTGTTCCTTTGTGGCACACTAGAGATCAAACGCGTGGGTCGATTTTAATGAATCATACGTCAATCGATTCGTCTGAATTGCGCGAGTGTCACTGAAGATATGAAATTTATCAAAATTCAAAATGGCGGCTACCAGACGCCATATTGTAAAAAATAAAAAAATAAAAGTCAACCAACTATGGCATGTGAGGTATCGTTGAATAGGTATTTAAAAATCATTATTAGGTTTCTTTGACCATTTTTCAGACAAAAGAACCGTTTATGATTTATAACGATTCAAAGTTCCTTTACTAACCACGTAAAGTAGGTACCTACCTATCCACCCAGTAGTACATCCGTTCGAATTAGCAACACAGGAAATAATCTAGACCAACGAGTCTTCAAGCAGGTCACGACGACTATAAAATACTTAATAATAATGTTTTTCATAAATCTCAAACTTCAATCAAGTACGTAACGTACGCATGTGCAATGTAGTGTACCAGTAGCGTCATCTATCCGTTGACTTGAAGACTTTTAGTTTCGTTATTACATTTAAAGTGTCAATAGTGTGTGTGATACAGTGAAATATAACCTAATTGATTATAGGTACCAATTAGGTACACTAGTCAGTACTCAGCGCTCGTAAATAAATAAAATAGCTACCTAATACTCTTATGTAGTACCAGTAGCGCCATCTATCGGTTGACTTGAAGAATTTTAATAGGTTCAGGCTTATGTAGCGTTTTGAGCCGGGTTAGGTCTCTAGAGGGATTAATAATCAGTAATTTAGATCATCGCAAGCTACTTAATAATCCCCACGATAGCAACTCTCTCCATGAAATGACAAGATTCGCAATCTTGTCATTTCATGGAGAGAGTGAAGAGAGAGAGAATTTACGGTCTTTTAATCCCTGACTAAAAATAATAAAATAAAAAAGTTAATTAAAAAAAACAAAAAACCCGACTGCGTAAAAACTAAAAAGAAAAAACAAGACTACTTAGTTCAGTAGTAGCTAGGATTATGTTAAGTAATTGATTGCTATTGAGGAATCTAAAGATGCCTACAGTCGGGACCCATTTAAAATCTAGGTTAAAATGTTACAAATAATGGGTCCCGATAGTAGGCATCTTTAGATTCCTCAATAGCAATCAATTACTTAACATAATCCTAGCTACTACTGAACTAAGTAGTCTTGTTTTTTTCTTTTTAGTTTTTACGCAGTCGGGTTTTTTGTTTTTTTTAATTAACTTTTTTAATTGAAGAGAGCAAACAAGACTTTCTTAAATCTTTTTATTTGATGCAATAAAATAAAACTATAAAATCAAGGCTGTTTGTTTTCTCTCCAATTAGAAATGTTACTAACAAACGTGCAAACGTGGGCCGAGTGCGAATTGGGGACTTCACACACATCCTTGAATATTATCCTCTCCAGATGCGTGCAGGTTTCCTCACGATGTTTTCCTTCACCGAAAAGCTCAGTGGTAAATTCAAATTGAATTTCGCACACAAATAATTTCAGAGGTGCGAGCCGGATTTGAACCCGCGACCCTCTGCATGAGAGGCGGTAGGTCAAACCACTAGGCCACCACGGCTTCACACGTGGCACTATACTTATAGAAAGCTGAGATTTCGTAGAGGGTGGTAGAGATAATTAACAGCTTAGGCCTCTGCACTGCAACTTGGGCGGCTTTTTAAGAAGGGTATCAACAATTATCTTCGAGACCGGCAGGCAAGGCATTGGTAATGCATCTAGTGTTACAAATGTCTATCCGGCGGTGACCATACTTTACCATCATGTGGTCCATCTGCGTCTTTGTCACTGGTCAGTCAACTTAAAAAAAAAGCAAACTTAGGTAGTTGCACTATTAACACTAAAAGAACATACTCGTAACTTTACCTTGACACTCAATTCTTTTTTTACTCGTTTAAAGTTTTGCTTCAAGTGAGCAAATCCTCCGGTCTCTTTCTATATAGGTAGACTAGTTTTTCCCCGCAACTTCGTATACGCAGAAATATTAAAATGTAAAATGCCGTTTTTTCCGTTCCCGTGGGAATTTCGCAAAATCCGCCCTTAGTGCTCCCCTACGTTCCCTAAGGAACCTGCATGCCAAATTTGAGCTCTCTACGACCAGTAGTTTCTGCGTTTATCGATCACTAGCTGTTACCCGCGACTTCGTACGCGTAATGGTAATAGCGTTCCCACGGGAACTATGCGTTTTTCTAAAAATCGTTATTTTGTGTTTAGTTAGTATCGTTTACAAACTCGTATATAGTCTCGTGTAGTCGTGTCGTTCAAGTTTCATACGCGACTTCTTCAACAGACTTATTATTAGTATAGATTAGTATTAGATGATACTATTAATACGTAACCCTATACTAACGTATGATTTAATATGTTCGCGATGGAGACAGCCCTAGCGCTCGGAGGTGGCCTCCAAAAGAGCGCGCTGCTTGCGATAGAAGGAGATGGCCACATTTGGGGGCGTTTGGCACACCATAACCGGTCTTTCGTTATCAGTCGTGGGTAAAAGTGCACGTACGTTGCAATTTTCTGAATAATCAATATTGATTTAATTTTGAATTACTCTCAACGCAATGAAATCGGGTCACTTTTTTTTTGGATTTTCATGAAAGTGCAGTATCTTAAATTGTACTTATTACGGATGCAGAAAGTTTCCCTATGACTACTCCCGTCCCGCCGCAACGTCCGCGCTCGCCTAGGTACCGATTGACAATGATAGAAAGGGCACCAAATACAAATTTAAAAACCTATTAGGTTAACGCTGGTCTCGGACCATACCTCGAAAGCAAAAATTAGGATCACGTGTGGCTGTGGCCGTCTGTCAGTCCGTCTGTTACAATCGATTTGCTCCGAAAATTCTGGACCGATTGAATTTTGGCACACATACTTTCAAAAATTTTCATGTCCACAATATAAAATTTGAAAACGATGCCGTTTTCGTACTTAACGTTACAATAAAAGTAGTGTATTAATGGGGCTTTCAGATCTAGGATCTTCGATCTACGATCTGACGCCCATTAATACCAGTGTTTCGTTGCCTGTATTTGAAAGCCCCAATCAGGTATTTTTAGCTACGATCTGAAGCCCATTATTCCCAGTGTTTCGTGGCCTGTATTTGAAAGCCCCAATCGGATTTTTGTTGGAAACGTTAATGCTGTTCTGTATTTGAAACCCCCAATCAGGTATTTGTTTCGAGGGGAAATGCTTTCAGTACATTTTTCCAGACTCTTAATATATTATTGAAACTGTCTGTGAAATTCACTGTTTTAAGTCATATTTTAAGTTCGCTATCATATTGATTTCAAACACTCTTTGGTTTTTACTTTGAAATGCTAAGCAGACAGGCAGACTGCTTTGTTACTCAGTGTTGGAAACTTCATTGTGCAAAACAGCAAAACCCTCGCGGAGTGCCGTGCTTTTCATGTACATATTCCACTTCGGCACTCCACGAGGTGCATTGGAAATTGTCAAAAACCACTACGATACAATCACACATCCAAGGCGATCAACTCTTGGTTGCGTGCAAGGGTCCCCAGGGTCCTCCACTGACCCTAGCCGTCACCCTTCATAGCGTTCACAGCGAAGGTCCCCGGGGCCCGCCACTGACCCCAGCCGTCACCTTCATAGTGTTCACTATGGCATCGCGGCACAACACACCTGTGAAGTTGATCAAATTCCACAGACGTGAATCGCAACCCCGAGAAAGTGTATTTCTCGCATAAGGCTACGGTTTTACGTGCATCGGGTATGAGCATCTATACGCTACCGACCGCATAGGTACAGAATACTCGGGTTGCCCGGTCGCTACAACCCGACGGTCTATAAAACAGATCTTGTATTTATGCAAATCGTTTTAAAAACTTCGCAAGCGCGATGTAGACCCGATTTTCTGATTGGCGGATTCATTTGACGTGGCTATGACGTACTTTACGATTTTATTATACCGAGTATTATTTAGTACATTCTTAAAGAATATAACTCACGAAAGTAGTTTGGGTAATTTGAATCGTAATCATATCGCATTATAATCTAAATTAACAAAAGCTGTGTATAATGCGCATTGTACCTATAACTTTGACTTGCGACTGAGTAGAAACACGAAACCTTCAAGACGTCACTCATTCAAGCTACATATTGCAAGCTTGCTATTTAGGGATCCGTATGCAAAACATCAATGAAACGAATATTTTAATGTTTTAATATTTATTCGGTACAATATAACTTATACAATAGGGAACTTAGATTTTACACTAACCATTTTTATGTTAATAATTCAACATTCAAAACATGTTTCAATATGCTATTTTCTAAATAGGTACTTTAAAATCAATATTTTCAAAAATATTTAACAATAAAGAAACATTTACTTTTATTTTTTAAGTAGATATAGTAACACATCAACTACAATCGTTATGCTAAAATAAGTTTGTACATTATTATTCTACTTATATATCAAAATATTGTCTAATGAGTAATAAAGAAACATACATCAACTAAATTAAATCCAAATTAAATCTAATAATTTACATTACTTAATCTTTTTACTATTTTATCGACAAGTCCTTCGGTGGAATTCAATACGTCATCATATTCAGTTTCCACTATATACTGGACGGCAACGTCTTCAGACTCGTTATCCAGTTCAAGATTTGATATGCTTATTTGAATAATACGTCGGCCTTTTTTACATTGTTTAATGACGTAGGAATTTAATCCACTGTCGCGGGCTTTGTTTTTCCCGCTGCTCGCCTTCTTCTTCAAGGATTTCTTTGATAGTTTCGAATGCTTTTGTACCTCTTGAACTTTGTTCAGTCTATTTACACATTCCTGTTGGTACTCTAAGTAACCATCTAAATCTTGCGAACACGGTAAATCGTCATCGAATGCAGCTTGCGAATAAAAAGTGGAAATATTCGGCTCACTAACACCTTTGGAGGCGGTCAATGGTTGCGAACTGGATTTGCTCTGAAAATAATCACAAAACATTTAAGATGGTGTAACTGAAATATTAATAAAATAAATGATTATAAGTATGTAATTAGAAATTTCAATACAAGCGTCAACTCACCATTTTCACTGAAGTATAGGATTTATCGATAGCGCGAACGACGTGCGTTTATGGTAAGGTTTCCAATCAGAATGTAGAAATTTCTAATTGTTAGGTATGTAAATTGCTTATATCGTGAAACGTGGATACAATCAGTACAAGTTACAACATGTGTAAGGTATTATAAAGTCAGATCATATAGGAATGTTTTTATTACAGGTTCTGACAGGTTTTTTTATAATGTAATGGAAATTTTAAAAGTTACCTACATCTTTGTGAATTATCGCATTCAGTGGAGCAATTCTTTCCGTTCATGTGACCCTGTACACGTTTCTTCTCACTTGCAATCATTGTAGTATAACGTATTGGAAAGAGACGAAAGTAGTATTCTATTGTTTCAAAGGAACGAAATATCGGCATTGTTTGAAATTAGAGCGGATGCTTTGATATAACCGCATATTACTTAAAATTAATATGACGCTTTTGTTTGTTGAATAATTGCTGATTTTGAAATATGTATCACAGGTATTAAACCTGTAAAAACATACCTTTCGTGTATTTTCTACCATTACGCTTATTAGGTTGTATTGATTTATTTACATAACGAAGGTTGAGAACAACTGTGAAGTGATATTTGCGGCGACCTGACTTTGATTGCTAATTTTATTACTTTCTCACTGATCACCAGCAAAGCAACACTACATTGAAATCATGTGCGTAAGTTTTTACAAATTTTATTGTTGTATTCATTTTGTGTAAGTTATACATTAAACCAACAGCAGCTATGTAAAAATACACATTTTTATTGCAGGTCTGATTCAGAGTCCTTTACCGAAATTGCAGTCAGAAAACCAAATTTAGAGGTCTCTCAGACTTCACATTCGAGGTAAGAGGCATATATATCTCTTTGTACTAATTTGCTTTGATATTTTGTTAGCGATTTAATTTAAAAAAAGTATGTGTTTCATTTTCGTTCTGTTTCTTTTGTAGGTCGAAAAAAATATCGAGTAAGAAGAGGACGCTTCGTGAACCTGCTGTTGAAGCGCTGGAGTCAGCACGGTTAGTGGCAATAACTATTTACTAAAATTTATTTTGTTTTAAATATTTTGCGACCTAAAAAATAAATATCGCATTATTTTGTTTCAGATCTAAGAAGCAAAAGGTATCTAAAAAGACTATCGAACTGTATGAATCTGATGACGAAACACCGATACAACGGTAAGCAACTTTTAATTTTGTTTATGTAGTTCTTGTAGCAAATTAAAGTAATATTGTTTTTTTTGTAACCAGTACCTTATTAATGTGTTTCTTTTCTTTATAGATCTAATAAACCGAAGTCCAAATCGTTAGCAGAGAAAGTTACGTCTCAGCGGTAAGTAAATTTTAAGTATTGTCTAAAACAACAAAGATGGTTGGCATGGGTTCGATTCCTATAAGAATATGTGCGCGATAAGCATTATAATACTCCGTGTTACATTACAAACGTGTCACATTAATTAAACATTACCTAAGTATCCAGGTTATATTTTACCCCGACTGCGCCAGAATGAGGGTTATGTTTTTCGGGTATATGTATGTCTCTCTGCAATCGAAACGGCTCGATGGATTTTATCTTGTGATGTATCGTTGGATTCGTCTTTATTGTGAGAGTGACACTGAGTATATCACTAATTTATATTCAGTTGGGTTTTTTCTTATTTTGTGAAAATCCGGTTATTACCCTACAAAGATTCCATTACTTTTGTCTTATTTTTAATTTAATTTTAACAAACATATTTTGTGATTTACAGGTTGAAAGATTTATCATTGCTGGATCAACAAAGTGCCGCTTCTTCGGGCTGGGCTCTTGACGATGATAGTGATGCTGACGTCTGCGCTGAAAAACGTGCTACACGGCTGCGGTCTGCGCTAATTCGACAAGTCCCCGGTGGAAAGGTGTGTCGCTATAGTCAGTTGTCCGGTAACCTTTTCATAGAGTTGAGATTGTATAACGTTGCTGATATAGCATCGATCGCGTTGAAAGACAGATGGGAGAAAGCACTAGTTAACCTCAAAATTCAGGTGGACTCTAATTCACCAGAGGTTTCGTATATAAAAAAAGTGTTAAAAATTTCTAAAGAGCATTTTCCTCAAGAAGGAACATTTTACCGCGAATAGTTCTTAATTATTCTTACTATACCTTTATTCGTAATATTTGACCTTAATTTTAATTAATTGCAATAGTGTGTTTCCCTAGATAATTTAGTTATCTTATACCTATAATGTTGCTGATGTAACATCAAACGCGTAGCATAGCATAACATCACTTGTTAATTTCAAAATTCAGGTAAACTCTAATTTGTCAGAGGTTTTGCATATGAAAAAAAAAGTGTTAAAAATATGTAAGGTGCATTTTATTGACGTAGGATTATTTTACCGGGATTTTTTTTATATATTTTTTATTATACGATACATTTATTAACCTTGGTGTTAGTCAATTACCTATTGAAAATGAGTAGCCGGTCGGTTTTCTGTTCCGTTTGCGAAATATCTGTACCAAGTCGCTCATTTTCTGCTCATTTACGTAGCACCGCGCACAAAAATAACAACTCTATATACAATATTGATGGCATTGAAAAAATTGCTAGCGCTTTTCGTAGTAGGATAGCATCATACCGGGTGCGGGCGAGCGAAAATGACCTTGACTGTGCGGTTCCTCCTTTTGAGTTTATGACTAACATTCGCGCTCGGGTTCGTCGTATTTTGGAAGCGAGGCAATCAGTTTTCGGTAGTGTCAAAGTGAGTTTCGAATTGTTTGCGGAGTTTTCTTTGCTAAAAAATGATACATGTGACATAAAGTCGTTTGCAACGCAGAATATTGTAATACATCCAAATTTCGATTTCAATGAAGTATTTTTAAATGCTTTGCAGACGATTTGCCGAAAAATTGATGAATTTCAAACAAAAGACAGCGGGTGGTCTTTCATGAAAAATTTATACCTAGAAATTAATATTTGCAAGTACAATCCTCTGAGAGCGTCTGGATTTATAGATTTGCCTAAAACTATAAAACTAAAACGTGCGTGCGTTAATATAAAAAATAATGATGCGTTTTGCTTTCTGTGGTGTGTGATGGCTTATTTGTTTCCTGCTAAAAATAATGTTCAAAAAGTATCTTCGTACCCTCATTACGAGGACGTTCTCAATATCGAAAATATGACCTTTCCCGTGGGTTTAAACGACATAAAAATATTTGAGAAAAATAATCAACATATAAGTGTTAACGTATATGCGATAAATAATAAATCTGAAGTTGTAGGTCCACTGTACAAAACCGCATGCCGCAAGCAACATCATGTTAATTTGTTAATGTTAGAAACCGGTTGGCAAACTCATTACTGTCTGATTAAAGATTTAGGCCGTCTGCTTAAACATCAATTAACAAAACACAAGGGTAAACTTTTTCTTTGTGAAGAATGTATGATATTTTTCAATAGTGAAACAAAAAGGGATGCTCACGTATGTGGCGGTGTAAAAACATTATTACCAAATCAAAATGAGGAAATAAAGTTTAAAAATTTTGAACGAATGCAAGATATGCCTTTCGTAATATATGCAGACTTTGAATCCTTATTAGTACCTAACACAAACGGAAAATCAGGATCAGAAAACACTATTCAACTTCAGGAGCATGTGCCAGCTGCCTTTGCGTACTATGTTGTATGTTCGTACGATAGTTCTCTCAACAAATTCGTTACATACCGTGGAGAAGATTGCGTTGCTAAATTTCTCAAATATTTGCAAAGGGATATATCTACAATTAATAATATTTATTCGAACCCCAAACCGATGGTCATTACTGAGACGGAAGAAAAAGATTTCTCAAATGCTGAACATTGCTTTCTTTGTGGCAATTTATTGCTTGGGGACTCAGTTCGACACTATTCGCATTTTAGTGGCCAGTTTCGTGGGGCCTGCCACAGTTTTTGCAACTTACGTTTTCGTATACCAGATTTCGTGCCCGTGTTTTTCCACAATTTGTCCGGTTATGATTCCCATTTATTTTTACGTGAATTAGGGGAAATGCCTGGTCAACTTAAAGTTATTGCTAAAAATAAAGAAAATTATATATCCTTCACAAAGTATTTTATTAAAAATCGAAATCAAGTGATGCCGGTTCGGTTTGTGGATTCATTTAAATTTTTAGGAGCTAGTTTAGGAGAACTTGTAAGTACTTTAGACGACAAAGATTTCGTTCACCTTGCACATTTCTATCCATCAAAGGTGCATTTTGACCTTTTGAAACGTAAAGGTATTTACCCTTATGAGTATATGAATAATTGGACTCGCTACGAAGAGCAATGCTTACCTCAGCAACATTATTTTTATAGCTCATTAACTAATGAAATGATATCAAAATATGATTACGAGCACGCCAATCTTGTTTGGAAATCATTTGAACTGGAGAATTTAGGGGAATACACTGATCTTTACCTTAAATCTGATGTGTTGTTATTGGCTGACATATTTGAAAAATTTCGTCAAACTTGTAAAGTTAATTATGGACTAGATCCTGCTTTTTATTTAACCGCACCAAGTTTAAGTTTTGATGCTATGTTACGAATAACCAACGTAAAATTACAGCTTATTAACGACCTAGAAATAATTAGAATTATACAGAAAGGTATTCGAGGGGGAGTGTGCTTATGTTCAACACGATATGTCAGGGCAAATAACAAATACATGTCTGATTACGATCCTAGTATACCGAATATTTTTTTACTTTACATAGACTGTAATAATCTGTACGGACATGCGATGTGTACCAGCTTGCCATATGGCGACTTCAAATTATTGCCTCAAAGTGAAATTAAAGACCTTGATATTCGTCTAGTACCGGATGATTCCGATTTTGGTTATATTTTGGAAGTGGATTTACAGTATCCAGAATACTTACATGACTTGCACAACGATATTCCGTTCTGTCCTCAAAAGTTCGTACCTCCTGGTTCAAAGCAACCTAAACTGATCCCGAATTTATATGATAAATATGAGTATGTTATTCATTATGTACATTTAAAAACATGCTTGAAACATGGCTTAGTACTAAAAAAAATTCATAGAGTAATAAAATTTAAGCAGAGTAAATTTTTAAAACAGTACATAGATTTAAACACACAGTTACGACAAAAAGCTACGTCTGTTTTTGAACAAAACTTGTTTAAATTATTTAACAATGCTATTTTTGGAAAGACGTTTGAAGACCCCGAGAAAAGGTTGAAAGTTATGCTCGTTAACATTTGGAATGATACCAAGAATAAAACAAAAAAGAAATATGGAGCCGAATGCCTGATATCTAGACCGAATTATCATAGCTCAACTATTTTTTCTGAAAATTTCGTGGCTGTACAGATGAAGCCCGAGTCTGTTAAACTTGATCGACCCATTTACATTGGTTTTACTGTTCTAGAAACATCAAAATCTCATATGTATGATTTTCATTATTCGAAAATGAAACCTTTTTACGGGTCTAGTATAAATTTATGTTATACAGATACTGATTCGTTCTTGTACTCCATAAGCACCGAAGATTTATACGCAGACATCAAATTGAACTTTCAGGATTATTTTGATACCAGTAATTATCCTACTAATAATCTGTATGGCATTACTCGGCAACATAATAAAGTACCTGGCCTGTTCAAGGACGAACTTGCAGGCGAAATTATCCACCAGTTTGTAGGTCTGAGGTCCAAATTATACTGTATCAAAACAGAAAAAAAACAACTGAAAAAAGCTAAGGGTACAAAGAAATATGTCTTGCGCCATTTAGATTTTGAGAACTATAAGAACGTTTTGTTAAATAATGAAAGGTTGAGAAAGACTAACATTGTATTTAAATCATTAAAGCATGTAATTTTCACGCAATCTGTGAAAAAAGTTGCACTGTCGTCAAATGATGACAAACGTATCTTGCTTAGTAACCGAATATCAACCTTATCTTGGGGTCATAAGTCTATGTTTTGATATTGTCTTAATTCTAGTTTGAATCAAATCCGCTATGTATTTGTAACGTCTATAAAATTTCCTGTAGTAAAATTAGAGATTGTAGCTATTGTGTTATTTAATTAAGTAAGTACTATAGTGCTAGAATGTATAAGTAGGTATAAATATTATGAAGAAAGGTGTAAAAATGTTTGATGTGTAAAATTTGAATAAATCTATATTTCCTAGCTAAGGTGTTTTATTTAATTTCTTTAGTTATCCTGGGTATTAAGGTTTTGTTAGTAAAATGAAAATTCAAAGATATTATTAAAATACAATTTATTCAATAGTAAAATTATTTTTGCACACATTATCAAAATACCATGTTTTAATACATATAATGTTTTTTAACGCACATTTCTTTTTATGATTTACACAATTCAAATTTCCATTTAAAGAATACTTTTTATGTATGTCACAAAGCGAGGGAGCATGCAACTCTCCTATATCAATTACAATACAGTCATCACACAAATCTTTAACCCATTTAATCTTTTCGTTACCTTTAACAAATATTTTCTTGTGCTCTAAATGAGTTACAATAATTCGTTTGAACTCTCTAAAGTCAACATAACCCTCACTCCACAAAATACCAAGATTCTTTTCTACCCATCTCACTTGTCTTTTTTCTTTTTCCGATAGAGTAAAGAATGGGTATGGAGGTTTTATTAAAAATGATTGTGTATAGTAATTTGTACTATATGCAAATTCTTTAACAATAAAGTCATTTTCCGAAGATTTAAAACCCTGGAGGTCAACAAACAGACAGTCCACCATTTTATGAAATTTTACGGGTAATATTGCTTAACGGCTTATATTCTACAATACTGTCATTTAAAATAAGACAATAAGCCGAAGTAAGGTCAGGTAAATCTGTTTCACATTCAAATTCAACTCTAACATCTACTGACCCTGTTTTTAAGGTTTCGTTTTGACGTGAACAGTCTATAACGAATAGCGGTGCAATATCTTTAAATTCTTGTGGTGACAACAACGGTGCTTGAATGCGGTTGTAATAAGACTGTTGGAATTTGGCATATTGTTCGTATAATAAAGCAAATTTTTCTGTTGAAAAACTAACATTCAAGTTTTCATAAGGAAAATAGTTGCAATTTAAAAACACTTTTACGTCTTTCAAATTACAGTGATCAAAGCAAGATGCATCTTTGAAAACATCATTCTTTCTGTTCGTTTTAAATCCGATTATAACGTATCGTGGTTTTTCAATTTGAGATGAGGTTTTGATGGCCCACGAATGTTTTGATGATTGTGGTAAAAGAGGATACTCGTATAAGTCCCAGTTCCTAAAGGCCATTTGAATAGCATGATCTTTTTCCAAATGTTTGAGTAATCTCAATCTTTCTCTATCGGAAACCTTAATATGAGGCATACGCCAGACTATCTTAGATATAATCATGTTATCTATATATTCATTTGTATTTAGTTGTACACTATTGAAATTAGTGTTGGATCGTAAGAGAATAAGTTCATGCTTGCAATTAATAATAATTTTGTTGTAATCTTCCGCAAAACCAAGAATCTTTTTTAACGGAATAGACACAGCAAAAGTTCCATGTGAATTTTTAGTGCCTTTAATATCCCAACCCCACTGCTTTGACATTGACGACTCAAGTTCATTCATGGATATGAGAGATTTAATTGTTGTTGTAACGCCAGCATTCTTAATTTTATCGATTTCAATCCCATTCAGTTCGTATCTAATATCTTGAAACAAATGAAGTATGGGATTGTTTGTAAAAAGAATACTTTTCATTTGCTCTTTCGTTTCTCTGTTGAATACTGCAATGGAACCCTCTATGTATAAAGTACTTTCTGACGGCAGGACATATAGATCTTGTTGATTAATAGGTATACGAATTTCATCATTTAAATTAAAACTTGTAACGTAGGGCTTATACGAATGATATTCGAAACTTTCTATTGAGTTGTCGAAACTAAAATTATCTGTTACTGATAATATACTCATTTTAATAGACCTATTATTTTCAGAAACTGTTTATTTTCCTTAGGAAGCTGCCCTTTAGGTGTTCTTTTCTTGATAGCACGATGGTTAATACTAGTTTTTTTGCATGGGTTCGTGCTTTTATTAAAGTCTATCATTTTTACGAACATGCAAATATATTTGAATTTCTTCACCACGTAAATTTACTAAATGATCGTTTGCATCTAAAATTCTTATTTTAAGGGAGCTCAAACTTTTTTGAGTAACAGGAAAATAGATAACGTTTTTTGGTGTTTCTATAATCCGGTAACCAGGTGGCACATTAGGTACAAACTCATGAATTATATGACTAGGTTTCCCGTTTACAAAAGATCCGCTCACGATGTCACATTCCACTCGGACTATGGTTGTAGACAGAATGGATACAGGCAACGCGGACTCAGTAAATATATTAGCCGGAACAGTTTCATTCCCGAAACCAAGAAGCTTACCAATAGAGTCTTCTTTATTAAAGTAAACATTCTTAGAACACAATATAGAAGTTTTTAATGTGTTATTGTTACATGATAATGTAAAAGAACAATCTCGAAGACGACTTTTGAGGTAATCACCAATATCTTGCAATTCATATGAGCCTTCAGGTATTTGTACTACTTCATTTCTTCCATAATAAAACTTATTATTTCTGTTGTCTATATTTGGTATTGAATTAAAAGTCGACATATATAGCAGACCGCATTCATAGTCACCATCTAGTTGAAGAGCTGGCGAGTAATTTGTTACAAGAGAGGAGGAACATCCAGTTATGGATAAAGTGAAAGACATTGTGCGAATGTAAAGTTTTTTATTGATCAGTCGCATTTAAATGTTTACACCAAAATATTTTCAAGAATTTTAAACATAAATGTCCACAATTCACAGTATTAAACTTTTGGTAAGTGGTATAATTGTATGAAATGTTACAGTTTTTTAAATAATTTATTAATTCAAGCGGAGGTTGGAGATCGCCATAACTATTAAAATATTCACAATATTTATTTATTTTGACATAGGCTACCCAGTGAGTCCCTTGGTTTTCTGAGCTATCTAAATTTATGATTGCACATTCTACTCTTTTCGGTCGCTTTGGTAAAGTATCTCTCATAAAAACACCTCTAAAATAAGGTATGTCAATTGAGTGTTTTAAAATATCATAATTAGTAAGTGCTCGTCTGGGTAACCGATCATTCAGTTTTTTGAAGCCTTAATACACAATCCTTTTCCACTTTTATATGGCTTAATATGCAACCCTTTTCCCAACGCTATAGATTCCATCATCTTGTTATGACGTTCAGATTCAGCTAAGTTGTTTCTAGCAGCTTTGTAATCGTTAACAGCTTTTGCGATTCCAGCAGCTCCGCCAGCCAATGATCCTAATGCAGAGAGACCGGCAAATATAGGAATGAGTGGTAGTATTCCCCCCGACTTTGGAATCGGTATTAAGCGAGGAACTCGCAGCTTACTCGTATTGTAAACAGAGATGATTTTTTTCGCTGCATCCCATGCTTGACTGATTGATGCATTCTTACTTCTCGATTTTTTTTTTTCAATTCGGTACGTATTTTATTAACAAAATGTTTGAATGATTTGATTCCTGCACCAGCTTTTAATTTGGACTTCATCACCTTGCTAACTAACCACGAAGCCAGTTTTTCTCCTTTTCCAGCAGTTTTTGACTTTAATCTTTGTTTAGCCATTTTATAAAGTTCTAAATCAGCACGGTGACGATCACTTAAATTAGAATGATTGTCATAAGCTATGTCGTGCTGCATGCACGCATTATCCAATGGATTTACACCTTTGTCGCCTCTTTGCAACCGCTTGTGTAATTTTGTGCCTGGTCCACAATAATTATATCCCGGCAAGTGGAGTTCGAACGGTAAATGATTAATAACACTGTTTAAAAGTCCGCCTCCTCTCATCACCGAAAAGTTAATGATTAATTTGCATACGACGAAGTGTTTAAATATGATTAAACAATATCATCTCTATTAATCCAACTGTTTTCACTATCAGCAAGTCCTAACCATTTAACATACATTTTTCTTCCCCTTTTTTTGATTACTTTTTCTATGAGATAAATATCTGGACACGTAGTTTTCTGAAGTTCTTGTTCATAAAATGTACCAAGTATAGGGTTTTTCCGTTGGTCTTCTATATGGTAAGTAACAGGGTGCGTGTAATTAACTTTTTTAATAGTAAAGAGCTCAGTTGACCAATTAGGTGTATAACCTTTACGGAAGGCGCTTTTATATTTGCTAATGCGAACCCGATCTCCAACCTTGAATTTATTTGATTTTTGTTGTAAACAATTTTGCGATTTAAGTATGTTTTTCTTAACTTCGCTTTCATTCCCATAATGTACATCATAAGGCTTAAATTTTGTTGTACGATGCATAGTTTGATTATAGGAGTGGACAATATCATCTATAGGTCTTCCAACCCATTTATAATTTCCAATAAAACTGAAATATTTGTAAAGTTTACCTTTGAGCGTCTTTATCAACCGTTCAACAATAGATGCCTTTTTGACCGAATACGTAGAATAATGGTTGATTTTCAAGGATTTTAGATAATGTTCAAACTCGTTATTATAAAATTCTGTACCAAAGTCTGTTTGTAAATTTATTGGAGTTCTTTGGTCTGATACTATAATTTTTTCAAATGCGTTTTTGATCTCGGTTTTAGTTTTAGATTTAGTTGGAATACACCACGCGTACTTAGAAAAGGTGTCAATTACAACCAGAATATATTTATATCCTTTGTTAAAAGTATGAAATTTTTGTAAATCCAATAAATCTGCTTGCCACAAATCATCAATCCCTTTTAAAATAACTGCTCTGCGTTTAAAATTTTTACGAGCGGAACGATGAATTTCATTCACGATTTGTTCCTTTGTCATTATTAATGTGTTTGACAATGATATCTACTTCCTGTTTAGTATAAAAGTTCATCCTTAACTGTGAATTAAGAAGCAGAATCTGACTCTTTATACTATTTAATATTTCATCAAGTTCTTTTTTGTCGTAAACATTCTTGAAAAATTGATCAACATATTGCTTGTTAACTACATCGTCTGCTGTTAGTGGTTTTGTAACACCTTTTAGTCTTGAAAATTGTAAATCATAATCTCCATTCTCTGACCTTAAAAGCGCATTATCAGAAACTAGCGCTAAACGTAAACGCTTATGTACATGATGACCAAATTTGTCAATATTCATTTTAATTTTGAATAGTTGATTGTTACTTACTGAAAGCCTCTCATTAACTGGATGGTGAAGTACGAATTTCAAAGTTATATATTATTGACGTACCCGCCTTCTCGTAATTCTTCAATAATGGCTATAATTTCGTTATCCAAACCAGTATTGCCAGCATCGCGAGAAGCTATCAACAGTTTCAACCTATCTACAAGCTCATTAGGATTGTCCCAATAAACATAGTTAGTATCCTTTTTAACGCTTTTTAATGTAGGTAATCCTTGACCCTTAATACTCGTACTACAGCTTTCAGTGCTAGTCGTTCGCTGTTTTGTCAACTTAAAAAGCGGTTTAATAATGTGTAAATACTTTTTACCTTTGTTACTTTTTATTGGTTTGTTTGGATTAAAATCGCGCCTGTGGGCATTAGTTTCTAATAAAATTATTTTGTAATTACGTTTATCTTCTTCTGTTATGACATTCAAATCAGGCACTCTCTTAAATAATAATTCTTTTAATCCTGGTGTCAGAGTTAGTATACGCCCGTTGACTTTGAGTTTCTTTTTAGCGACGTGAACTGAAGAAGATCCTATCATAAGCTTGCCACGTTCCATTCGAACACCAAAAGGAACGTTTTCGTAGGTACTTGATTTTTTAGCCCAAGCCAGATCATTGCGTGGAGTATGAAATGAATCTACTGTTTTAAACGACGTATTGTTAGAGTTATCCATTGCATTATTATTAACGCTTTCAGTTGTCTTATTATAATCGTCGATGTCTTGACTTTCAATTGATAAGTTTTCATCATCACCATCATCATCGTAATCATCATCATCATCATCATTAGCATCATTACTTACATTTGATATGTTTTCATCAGAAATGTCTGATTGTAGATATTCATGATTTGGAGTCGATTTGAGTGATTTTTGGAAAACCGTTTTATCGTCTATGCTGTCATCGCTGATTTCCCTATCTGGGCTGAATTTTAATTTTTTTACTGTATTTTTACTCCATTTAAATTCATCATCAGATTTGGTGTCAACGGTATTTACATTATTGTTCACTGTACTTTTTTTGATATTATTGAGCGGGTCTGTAATTGGTTTGAGAACAGATTCCAATATCATATTATTGTTATTTTGTATGTCTCGAATAAGTTTAACTTTTCTTTTGACAGCCTCGGTAGACTTTAGTATTTTTTCTTTAAATTTTTTCTCTTCACTCATATTGTGAGTCATGTCCTATCTCAATGGTTCCTTTAATAACAATAAATATTTTATTAAAATTCCTTCCTTATAAATTGTGTATTAATCCACTAAAACAAAGGTATCAAAACCCATCCTATAACATCCTGAATTCTTAGGACAATCTTTATTAATAACCAAATAATTGTAAGGTCTGCTCCATACTTTTGAACACATTTCTCGAAACTGTAACCACGTCATGTCGCATCCCACATGTTCGTCATAAACATGACGTAAATTGACATCATCTTGTTTGAAGAGAATTATTAGATTTGCGTTGTCTCTAATTAACTGTTTCGGTATTTTACTGTATGTTTGATTTAGGTAGAAGCTATCAATACATTTGTGCCTTCCCATAGCAAAATAATCTCGTATGTTGTTTTGATTCTCACACGCTACATCATCAAATATTATAATTGAATTAATATTAGCTTCATGAGGGCTAATTACTTGATCATTTTCACAGTACTTTTGATAAGTGACTGATGGAACTAATGCCAATACTTTTTCTAAATATTTGTACATGGGTTGGAAAAGAGTTTTAGAATAAACATAAACGTGTTCAAAGCGCAGTCCGTGCTCGTGAAGAAGAAGTCCAATTATTAAATTCGTTTTTCCACAGTTAGAGGGTCCACAAATTACACAACGGATAGTGTCAGGTAAAAGTTTACCGTGACGAAAGTTGCGTTTCTTATCCACCGTACAAACTACATCCAATTTCATGCTCTGGGATTGTTTTCGAAATTTCATTTCTGAAAATAAAACGTGTTGCTAACAGGAACGCCCTAAATAATAAAATAAGTACTTAGTTGCATATATTATAAGAGGACCGTCCCATCCTGGCTCGAATGCGCATAGAAATGAGTCAGTTATTGTTTTTTTTTCCCTTAAATAGACGAAACTAATACCTGATTGGGGCTTTCAAATACAGGCAACGAAACACTGGTATTAATGGGCGTCAGATCGTAGCTAAAAATACCTGATTGGGGCTTTCAAATACAGGCAACGAAACACTGGTATTAATGGGCGTCAGATCGTAGATCGAAGATCCTAGATCTGAAAGCCCCATTAATACACTACTAATAAATCATAAACACTACACCCATATTGATATTACACATTTCAACCCCACCGCAATCCAACAGGGGAGATGGTATTTCACGTCCACCAAGTTGGAATTTAAAATCGTTGTTGTTTTCGTAATCAGCAACCCGATAAACCTTAAAAACGACACTCATATTGATATTTACAAATTTCAACCCCATCGCACCCCAACAGGGGAGATGGTATTACCCGTTCGCCACGTCGGATTTAAGAAAAATATAAAAATATATAATATATAAATATAAAAGAAGAAACATACAAACAAATCTTTAACCCCCTTTTTAAACCTTTAGGGGGGAATTTCCAAAAATCCTCCCTTAATGCTCGCTTACGTCATAAAAGGAACTTTCCTGCCAAGTTTCATGTTTCTAGGCCTAGCGGTTTAGAAGTTTCATACAAACCTTTAACCCCCTTAATACCCATTCAGGGGAAGAATTTCCAAAAATCCTTCCTTAGTGCTCACTTTACGTCATAAAAGGAACCTTCCTGTCAAGTTTCATGTTTCTAGACTAATTAGTTTCGGCTGTGCGTTGATCGATCAGTCAGTCAGTCAGTGTCTTCTTTTATAGATTTAGATTACGTCATAATCACATTTTTTCCCGTTCCCGTGGGAATATCGGGAAATCCTTTCTTAGTGCTCCCCTACGCTCCCCAAGGAACCTGCATGCCAAACTTCAGCTCTCTACGGTGATCCCCGCGACCTAAACATTAAAAAGTAAAAATCCCTTTTTTCCCCGTTCCCGTGAGAATTTCGGGAAATCCTTTCTTAGTGCTCCCCTACGCTCCCCAAGGAACCTGTATGCCAAATTTCAGCTCTCTACGACCAGTATTTTCGGCTCTGCGTTGATATGTCAGTCAGTCAGTCAGTCAGTTTCTTCTTTTATATATTTAGCTACATAGATAGCTGTTTCCTGCGACTTCGTACGCGCCTAAACATTAAAATGTAAAAAAAACACATTTTTCCCGTTCCCGTGGGAATATCGGGAAATCCTTTCATAGTGCTCCCCTACGCTCCCCAAGGAACCTGCATGCCAAACTTCAGCTCTCTACGGTGATCCCCGCGACCTAAACATTAAAAAGTAAAAATCCCTTTTTTCCCCGTTCCCGTGAGAATTTCGGGAAATCCTTTCTTAGTGCTCCCCTACGCTCCCCAAGGAACCTGTATGCCAAATTTCAGCTCTCTACGACCAGTATTTTCGGCTCTGCGTTGATATGTCAGTCAGTCAGTCAGTCAGTTTCTTCTTTTATATATTTAGCTACATAGATAGCTGTTTCCTGCGACTTCGTACGCGCCTAAACATTAAAATGTAAAAAAACACATTTTTCCCGTTCCCGTGGGAATATCGGGAAATCCTTTCATAGTGCTCTCCTACGCTCCCCAAGGAACCTGCATGCCAAATTTCAGCTCTCTACGATGATCCCCGCGACTACGTACGTGCCTTAAAATGTAAAAAAAACATTTTTTCCCGTTCCCGTGGGAATTTCAGGAAGTCCTTTCTTAGTGTTTCTCTACGCTCCCCAAGGAACCTGCATGGCAAATTTCAGATCTCTACGATGTTTCCTGCGACTTCGTACGCGCCTAAACATTAAAATGTAAAAATCCCTTTTTTTCCCGTTCCCGTGGGAATTTCGGGAAATCCTTTCTTAGTGCTCCCCTACGCTCCTCAAGGAACCTGTATGCCAAATTTCAGCTCTCTACGACCAGTATTTTCGGCTCTGCGTTGATATGTCAGTCAGTCAGTCAGTTTCTTCTTTTATATATTTAGATAGATAGATAGCTGTTTCCCGCGACTTCGTACGCGCCTAAACATTAAAATATCGGGAATCTTAGTGCTCCCCTACGCTCCCCAAGGAACCTGCATGCCAAATTTCATCTCTCTACGATGATCCCCGCGACTACGTACGCGCCTTAAAATGTAATAAACCCATTTTTTCCCGTTCCCGTAGAAATTTCGAGAAGTCCTTTCTTAGTGCTCCCCTACCCTCCCGAAGGAACCTGCATGCCAAATTTCAGCTCTCTACGATGATCCCCGCGACTACGTACGCGCCTTAAAATGTAAAAAAAACATTTTTTCCCGTTCCCGTGGGAATTTCAGGAAGTCCTTTCTTAGTGTTTCTCTACGCTCCCCAAGGAACCTGCATGGCAAATTTCAGATCTCTACGATGTTTCCTGCGACTTCGTACGCGCCTAAACATTAAAATGTAAAAATCCCTTTTTTTCCCGTTCCCGTGGGAATTTCGGGAAATCCTTTCTTAGTGCTCTCCTATGCTCCCCAAGGAACCTGCATGCCAAATTTCAGCTCTCTACGACCAGTAGTTTCGGCTCTGCGTTGATATGTCAGTCAGTCAGTCAGTCAGTTTCTTCTTTTATATATTTAGATTTTAAGTGAGCTTTATAACGGAACATGGAAGTACCATGGAAGCTTACAACCCTTACGAATTTTGAAAAAAATCTTCTCTAGTTGATGCCTACGTCATTAAAGGAATACGTGAGAAAATTTTAAGTTTCTAGCTCTCAAGTTTCTAGGTTTGGCATATGCGTTTATTTAAAACTTTCATCCCCTATTTTTCCCTCTTAGGTGTTCAATTTTAGAAAACGCTGAAATACGTCACTAATTATTTTTGCCGCACTCAATTCATACAAAACGTCATGCACGTATGTTGAAGAAATAAAAAGTTTAATACAAAATTCCATCCCCTCTTGGGGTTTGAATTTTGAATAATAATTTCTTATTGGATGCCTACGTCATAAGAGGAATGCGTGTACTAAATTTTAAGTTTGTAGCCCGAAGGGTTTGGCCTGTGCGTTTATTTAAATCTTTCATTCCCTATATTACCCTCTTAAGGGGTAAATTTTAGAAACTCTGAAATACGTTACTTATTATTTTTGCCGCACTCAATTCGTATGAAATTTCATGCAAATATGTCCAAGGAATAAAAAGTTTTATGAAAACTTTCATCCCCTATTTCACTCCCTTGGGGGTTGAATTTTGAAAAAAACCTTCCTTAGTGGATGCTTACGTCATAAGAGGAATACGTGTACCAAATTTTATGTTTGTGGCTCGAAGGGTTTGACCTGTGCGTTTATTTAAATCTTTCATCCCCTATTTTAGCCTCTTAAGGGTGGAATTTTAGAAAACTCTTGCAATACGTTACTAATTATTTCTTCCGCACTCAATTCGTATGAAATTTCATGCAAATATGTCCAAGTAATAAAAAGTTTTATGAAAACTTTCATCCCTTATTTCACCCCCTTGGGGGTTGAATTTTGAAAATTCCTTTCTTGGTCGATGCTAACGTAATAAGAGGAATACGTGTGCGAAAATTCAAGTTTGTAGCCTTACGGATCTGGCCTTTGCGTATATCTAAAACTTTCACCCCCTATTTCACCCCCTTGGGGATGGAATTTTGAAAAATCCTTCCTTAGTGGATGCTTACGTCATAAGAGGAATGCGTGTACTAAATTTTAAGTTTGTAGCCCGAAGGGTTTGGCCTGTGCGTTTATTTAAATCTTTAATCCCCTATTTTACCCGCTTAAGGGTTGAATTTTAGAAAACTCTGAAATACGTCACTCATTATTTTTTCCGCACTCAAGTCGTATGAAATATCATGCAAATATGTCCAAGGAATAAAAAGTTTTATGAAAACTTTCATCCCTTATTTCACCCCCTTGGGGGTTGAATTTTGAAAATCCCTTTCTTGGTGGATGCTAACGTCATAAGAGGAATACGTGTGCGAAAATGCAAGTTTGTAGCCTTACGGATCTGGCCTTTGCGTATATCTAAAACTTTCATCCCTTAATTCACACCCTTGGGGGTTGAATTTTGAAAAATCCTTCCTTGGTGGATGTCAACGTCGTAAGAGGAATACGTGTGCGAAATTTCGAGTTTGTAGCCCTAGGGGTGTGGCCTTTGCGTTTATCTAAAACTTTCACCCCCTAATTCACCCCCTTAGGGGTTGAATTTTGAAAAATCCTTCCTTAGTGGATGCCTACGTCATAAGAGCAATACGTGTGCGAAATTTCAAATTTCTAGCTTAACGGGTTTGGCCTGGGCGTTTATACATCAGTCAGTCACCTTTGCCTTTTATATATACAGATATTCTTGTTTTATATATACATGGTGGGTCAGAAAATATGGCAAATAATTAACCCACAGTATCGGCTATTCTAAGTATATTGTATAGGACTTTAATTTTTTTTGAGTTGGTAAAAAAAATCATTTTGTATAGGATTCAGGCGTAGCTCACACAACCAATCCCATATACAATTATTTTTTTACCAACTCCAAAAAAAATAAAGACCTTTACAATATACTTAGAATCGATAGCCGATACGGTGGGTTAATTATTTGCCATATTTTTTGACCCACCGTGTATACCTAGATAGATTAGAGGTACAGGTTTGTTTGTACACAGCCTAGAAGGCGTTAGGATAAAGCTAAGCGATAATATAACAGACTCTGCGTAAGCGGCTTAAGTGTTTCGCCGTGCGCCTTCTAAGTAGTTTTTTTCATGTCGATGGTATAGGCAAACGAGCGCACAGCCCACCTGATGGTAAGTGGTCACCGCGGCCCATGGACACTTAAATCCTTTGGTCCCCCACTAAGAAACCATAAGATCTCAAATGCGTTGCCTACCCTGAGGCCTAAGATGGAATGCCTCTGTGCTAGAAAATTCACCGGCTGCCTTGTGACGTGCTTAGGTAAGTAGATTAATTTAACGTATAGCTATATAATAAAATCTGACGTATAAAAGTGCCACTTTGCTGAATAACTGAATTGAATTGAATGCTTAGGCGACGCCGTGCTGACGAGCCTGGCGGTGGCGCCTCTGGTGGTGGGCGTGTGGCGCGGCACGTGGGGGCTGATGGAGCTGGCGCCGTCGCTGTTCCCGCACGCGCAGTCCTTCGTGCTCGCCATCCTCGTGCACGTGTGCTTCGCGCTGCTCAGGTCAGCGCTGTCTTCTTTACAAGCTATCATCTCACTAGCTCGAAAATGCTCTAGCGATCGATTATAGCGCGAAAATTTTTCTTTGTCCTCTAGTTTGACTTCGGAAAGCTTTGCAGTGTCTGTTCGTCCAACGTACCGTACCTACTTAGTGTTTAAAGTCAAAGGTCCTTGAACAGTGATAGCTTATAGTTCCGAGACGTAGGTACCTACTTACGATGGGCCTCATAAGAAGGCTCAAAGTCACTCAGAGGGCAATGGAGAGGGCTATACCATGTTCGGGGTTTCTTTGTATTATAGAATCCGAAATGAGGATTATATCCGAATTAGAACTAGGGTCATCAACAGCCCGAAGAATTGCGAACCTTAAACGGGAGACGAGCTATCGTAGGCCTCCAACAAGATGGAGCGACGACCTGGGGCTCTATTCGAAACGTTCCATAGGAAAGGGATATTCCATATAGGTAAGTACTTACCGTCAAGGCGTCACGGCGTTGAAACCCTACTTCGCGGCGTAGAGGCCCTGGTTAAGGTCTCGGTGGGAATGCGGTGGATGAAAGTGTCAAAAGAATGGTCTGAGTGGCGCGCCTTGAGGGAGGCCTAAGTCTAATATTATAAATGGGAAGTAATTCCGTCTGTCTAGCTGTTACCTCTTCACGCTTCAACCGCTGGACCGATTAAGATTAAATTTAGCATGGAGCCAGTTGGAGTCCCTACCAAGGACTATAACACGATAACCGAATTACACGCTGACTTAGTCACGTAAATAACCATTTTTACTCAACAAAATGTTGTTCCAGGTCGTACTTGCTGAGCCGGTCAGCGGGCGCGTGGCGCGTGGAGGGCGGCGCCGGGCGCTGGCTGCGTGAGCGCATGCTGTCACGCGTCTACACCTACGTGTTCATCCTGGCCAACATCATGCACTGGCGCGGCGGCTGGGGCCTCTTCGACACCGCCGTGGCTCTCATCACGCCTGAAGAGCGCGATCCGCATAGGTAGACGAACCAACTTAAACATTATATTGCTGGTGGTATTACTTTAAGACAAAGCCGTGGTAGGTTCGAATCCGGCTCGCACCTCTGAAATTATCAATTCAATTCAATTCAATTCTTTATTTCATTATCATGTTCTTCGTCAGTATTAATGTGCGAAATTCAATTTGAATTTGCCACTGAGCTTCTCGGTGAAGGAAAACATCGTGAGGAAACCTGCACGCATCTGCGAAGTAATTCAAGGATGTGTCTGAAGTCCCCAACGCGTACTGGGCTCGCTTGGGGATCATAGGCCAAAACCTCTCGTGATGAGAGGACGCCTGTGCCCAGCAGTGGACCGTACAGGCATCGGCACGGAACTTATTGGGACACCTTCGATGCGCAGAAGTCAAAAATAAGGTCTCATCGGCAGAGGGGCGCGGGACGTAGGGGGCGCTTTGTCGTGCGCGCACGCTTATTGGCCCTTTAATCGTAAACATGCGCAGAAACCCCTTTACTTTCGCTCACCTCTCAAGATCCGTTCCGCTACCTGTAAATAACCTCACTCCAATAGGTACCAATCATCTCTGTGAATATTTTTTCAATAGTCATATTACCTGCCTCAGGAAGCCAATTCCTCGAAATGGTTTTCGATTAACAATAGATTGTAAAACACTGTGGTACATCTCAATTGTTGAGAACAATTGTCACCGATAAACCTAACGGCTGATCTGATTCTACAATACGCCAATCTTAGCTCTCTCTATTGCCCTTTGAGTGACCTTTATTTTTCTTAGCTACTTATTCCTAAACCTGGATTGAATCACAAGCAAGTTAATTGACGGCTTCAGCGTGAGAAAATATGGCCGCCGAGCTGGAATTCCATAAAGAAACGTCATTTTCTGAAACTCTTTCTTGACATGTTTTTTTTTAAAACAGTTGTAGGGGAGAGGGGGGCAGCTATCACTGAAGGCAGCTTAGAACAAATGCGTTCAAAGACGTATTTTTAGTGCGATTATGGTCCAAATCCATTTTTTGGGGTCGCAACACTGACCCACACAACTGTCACTTGACAGATTTGACATTTGACAGAACATGAACAAACCAGTAGCATATTTTGATTTCGATGTCAACTGTTAGCGGTTATGCTCCCCCGTGTCTAAGGATTTTCAGGCTGTATTTGAAGGAAGCGGTAAGAGAAACTTAATTTATTCGATAGTACAATGAATTAGCTTTAGTGACGAAGAATAAACAATCAGAATTTGCAATTGTTTTGGAAGATATCGATGTTTATTTTTTTAAATAGGTGTTGGGGTAGTTTTGAAAAAAAATTAGGAGGCAGTTTTGATTAGCAATCTGTTAAAAACTACCCCGGTCATAAGAAATGTTCATATCTGCCCCGATATAAACTGACATGTAGGTACGTAAACTCAAAATAATATTATCTTAGTTATTTTAGTAAATGCTCATAACGCATTTACCTGAATTAATTGGTCAAGAAAATCACGTCAGTAGAAAAGGGCGCGAAATTCCTATGGGAGGATATCCCTTCGCGCATACACTTTTCAAATTTGCCGCCTTTTTTTACTGACAAGTTTTGCTTGAACGAGTATGGTAGTCGATTGTATTGCCTGTTTTTCTCTCGTTTTATATGATAAAATGAAAATTCTAATTAGAACATTTTATATATTTTTATTTAACTACAACTAAAACATAATAAATACTGAATCACTATCCCCTGTTACATTGTTGGGGTAGTTTTGAACAATAGTGTGTGCAAAACTGCCTCAAGGGGGCAGCTTTAATAGAATTTCAATACTTTACAAAGGTACCCTCCTGAGGCACCTTTGAACACTACAAAAAACATTTCTGGTCAAAAGTACCCCCTCATAGTTATAACTGCAAATTATATGAGTAAAATGTTAATACGACCATTTCTAGTGACTAACTGTACTAAGTACAGGTAAAAAAAAACACGTATATCTCGATATTGTTGCCTTACAATCCAGATTTCAAATCTGCCCCAAGTAAATTCAAAGCTACCCACGCTTGGGGCAGTATTGAACATTATTCCTTGAGTTGCAAAATTCTGATTTGTACCTTTGTCTTTAGCTTTGGACATGTGCAAATGCATTAATTACATAGGTTAATAACATACGTTGTTGTGTAGAGGCTTAAAACTGGTTTTTATGGGTAATATTTTGAAATACGTCAAGGAGTGTAAAAAGTGTACCAGGCTGCCCCCCTCTCCCCTACATATTACAATTACAGTATTGAAAACTATAAATAATCATAAACCTGGAGTTTCCTTACAGATAATAACAATTTATGAAAATATAATGAGAGCTCGTAAGGATAGTCACAAAAGCGGCTAAATCACACACATATGTACTGAATACTTATTATTAAAATAGCAAGTACACAATGTAACATTGTATATGGATGTTAGATAGTTAATACGTTTGAATATACCAAAAAAAAGAAACAGAGCAAAGCAAAAATTTTACATTTAACAAAGCAAAAATTTTAAAATTTACTATTGGAGAAAAATATATATACATACCATAGATCAATGGTCAAACAATTTTTTCTGACGTGTAAAAGTGCCCCTATGTGGCCAATTTACTGAATAAATGATTGAATTTTGAATTGAATTTTTGAATTTTGTACTCGGCTGTGATATTTAAAGATCTTGAGCCATCAACCTTCTTAATATCACACCCGCGACACTCCTTACAAATGGAACCTAAACAACACACTAACATTTTATGGTGTTAAAATACGTGTGGACTGTGCGTGATTGCCTGTTCCAAATGGTTTTGTCATGGAATATACTGCCTATTCGCTACGGGCGGTATGAGGTAACCTGTTTTGGCGCGGGGAGGTGCGGTACCTACCTACGATTAGACCACGCTTGCGTCTCTCTTGAGGACCTTGGTAATCATAGTGTTGACTTACAGGCCCGTGGTGATAGCCGCCTTCACCGTCTTCTTCTACTCCTGCACCCTGGCGCTGCGGTCCTCGCGGAACATCCTGGCGTCCCCGTACTTCCTTGTCACCGATGGGAAGGAACCCACATACATCTTCACCACGAGGTTTCAGGTTACTGTGAGTAATTCTTGTTTTCTTGGGCACCTTGTAAAACTGCTCTTTCACTAGATCTGTGAAGATGCGTGCCCGTGTGAATACCAGCCAGAATGCTACAGAGTTCTTCTAAAGCCAACATCAATGAGAAAATATTGATTGCCCTCACAAGATGAGCTTCAAAGTATCTTTCTTTTTATACAGAAACGGAAATCGGATTTTTTTCGGTGGTAGGGCCTGGTGCTAGTTCCATCCAGGATGGTACCACCGTCTTTCCCCGCTAACGTGCAACCAAATAGTAGTTGCTTGCACTGTTTGTTCCGGTTGGGGATTAAGGCAGCCAGTGAAATTTCTGTGCGCTCGTATGCCTATACTAATGACAAAAAAACGGTGGCCATATTTAACGATGATGACCCTGTAAAAATTTGCCCAGCTTAAACATAGGGATAACGGTTGATTTTGAATCTAAACGACAAACGAACAACATTGCCTTTGACATAATATAGCTCTGATGAAAAGTCCGCCTTACATTATATGCAATATCAGCCTATATACACCCACTGCCGACTAAAGGCCTCTTCATTCTTACGCCACTCTACCCTATCATGAGCCAGCCTCTTCCACCGCTTCCCTGCCAACTGCCAGATATCGACTTACAAGCGAGCTGATCGTCTGCCTGCTGATTGTCGACCCAATCATGGCCTAAGTGTAATTAAATGTAGGTAAAACCGACTTCAAAAGACGAGGACGCGGACAAGACGCCAGGATATCCCGCAGCATATTTAAATTGCAAGATTATCTAAGTACTTAATCACAATAACTATATAATTGGGCTCGCCATCCCGAGCTGATATTATTGGGTATGACAGTAAGGTCAAGGTTCCGATGACGTCCACTTGGACGGCGGTTAGGAAGTGGTTAGTTGTCGTTCCCTGTCCCGATTTGCCATTACGTCGATTAGTGCGAGGGTCACTAGCTTTACGTACCTACCTCGGACTGTACACTCGACTGCAAAGATTACATGTTTTTAATCTTGTATATTTCTCTGTTTATTTATTTATTTATCCAAGCGATCTCAGAAACGGCTTTAACGATTTGGACGATATTTGAAATATACTTAGGTAGGGGGCGACAAATCGATCTAGCTCAGGTATTGTTATAAATATAGGCAGGTACACCTTACTAGCTTACTCTAAGTAAGGTCCATGTACCTATACATATTTTTGACCAAGTGAGTTTTCAAGCGACTTATTATGTACATTCATGCCAAATGACAGACATGGCGAAAACATAAGGGTTCCTTGTGGACTAAGGAGTCTTAAATACCGGAGAGTCTCGATTTAAGCTATACATGCCATTTAAATTCCATAGCCGTTTATAATTTTCAATGTATGTGAAGGAAGTTGCTTTTGGAAGAGGGAGGTGGGGGGCCCCCTCCAAAAGAAAGAAGCTTCTACTTAAATAAGTTTGTGTAATAAATGTGAACTCAGTCGGTCCAGTACTTTCGGGTCAAGTTAGCGGAGACAGATGGACGGACAAACACTTTGCTGATAATTTATTTTTGTACGGTTTTCTTTAAGATTAACTATAATTGAATAACAAAACGAAACTTAATTGCCAATGTAATGTGGGTGTCCTGTTCCAACCAGACGTGAACCCTTATCTCGCGGGGTACCTATGCACCAACGCGCTCAATAGGATCGAGTCCTTATCGCGAGTACATCGTCGCGGCAAACAAGTTAGTCGCGGTGCGTCACGGCATACGGCGCGGGACGCGATGATAATAGAATTACCAGTAGTAATAGAGTCGCGATCAGAACCCGCTCGGCATTTGCTGCAGACATGCGCGGAAGCACGGCCGGTCTCGCCGACACGCTGGCTAGCGGATCGCG